>OMKI01028059.1:0-11918 GCA_900302315.1 Phycis blennoides
TCTATGTATGCCGTCGCAACGCTGTCCGTAAGCCACGACTCTGTAAAACAGAGAAGGCTGCACTGTCGGTACAGCCGATCATACTTCACAAGCGCTGCAAGTTCATCAACTTTGTTGACTACGGAGCGCACGTTGCCCATAATCACAGATGGTAGGACAGGCTTGTGCTCCCTGAGCTTGTTCCTCACCGTCATCTTTTCCTTCGTTTTAACTCCGGAGGTAAATCCAAGCATGGATGGCCACAGTTTGCCATTGTATCCCAAATGCTGTAGAGTTCACCCATGCTGTAGGAGACGACTGCTGCTGGGTCAGACACTCCAAAGCCTTGTACCTTCATGCGAATAAATCCACTCCATATAACTAACCACATAAGTCCAAACGTGTGCACTTTAAATCCCGGCATATTGCGTGTGATTCTTGCGTTCAAAACAGTGGGTAAAACAAGACACAGAGAAACACTTTCACACTGCTGGTAGCGAGTCGCCGACACGGCAGGCGCCACTACCGAACGGTTTGAACGGTTGTTCTTTCTATGGGTAGTTTCCCAACATAATCACGCATTTACTCATTTGCCCTCTCACGTCTAACCGGTTCGAGATTATATGGCTGTGGGCCATCATAAATGTTAATTGTGGGTCTTGCCACCTCTTCCTCATCCCAGTTAGACGCGATAGTTCTAGTACAAGGCTGAGGCTACCTTCCACCACGTCTCCCTCATGTGACGTCTTCGCTGAATTGCATAAAAAATAACCGTTACTACCAAAAACTACAAAAAACTGGACTTTAACACCATTTTGGACATTTCCAACTTTATATACATATCTTGAGTGCTTTATGTACCCATTAATCGAAAGTGGTGTTTAACCTGCACCATGGCCTTTAAGTAGCAACAAATGATTTGGAGTTAATGCCTCTACATCACCTGGATCATCAGATGTAGTGGTTATGGGCCTATCATTAACAATTGCTTCCACTTCACAAAACAAAGTTTGTAGGCACTCGTCGTCCATAGCTTGTTCACCCAGTACTGACTTTAATATTCTCTTCACCAGTCTTACTTGCCTCTCCCATATTCGACCAAAGTGTGGTCCAGCCGGTGGGTTGAAGAGCCACTGTATTCCTTTTTCTGCCAGAGCGTTTTTGATCATTTCTCTTATAGCAGCTCTGAGCTCTCTATCGGCCCCAACTAGGTTTGTCCCATTATCGGACCGGATGAGATCCACCTGTCCTCTTCTACACATGAAGCGTCGGATAGCATGTATGCATGAGCTTGTGTCCAGGCTGTGAGCGACTTCGATGTCGATGCCTTTGAAATCAGATAGTCTCTTATTCTCAGGAGGGCTATGGCCCGTTTTAAGCGCCACCAGCTAGAATAGTAGTCTATCAATTGTTCCACTGCACACAAGCCTACTGCGACTGCAGAGAACGTCAAGATTGTTTTTCTCACCTCTGGGTCATCCTCACCGAGATTCAAGCATTGAGGCTTGTCCACCGCTCTCACATATGTACTCTGTAAGAAGGCAGGCCCTTGCAGCCATTTTTGGTTGGCCAAGAACTGCTCCACTGTGAGTCCCCGTGAGGCACAATCAGCTGGGTTTTCAGAGGTGTTTACAAAGTTCCACTGTTCCACATTTGTGACCTCCTTAATGATGGTAATTCTATTGGCCACAAAGGTTTTCAGTCTCGATGCTTCATTCGTGATGTATTTTAGCAGAGCTGTGCTATCTGCAACAACAACAACAACAGCAACACCACCAATACCAATAGCAACAACAGCAGAGAGTGACTACTAACTGTATGAGTTAGCTCTACCAACAGAAAAGCTACAACACAAGTTCTAATTCCTTACGTACTCACCAACAGCAACAATCCTGCAACTCCTTTAAGCAAACTTTAAATTGTTTGTTGACATTCAGTGTATTCAGTTTGACAGCTTGTGTTAGTTTGCTTTGTAACATTTCCATCTTTATGAATGTGCAACAAGCTTGGGTGTTTTTGTGAGCACACCTGACATGTCATTCTTCTGCTGCAATGTTTGCTAAGATGCCTCTTCAATAGACAGCCCAAACATATGCCATTCTTTTGTAAAAAGTCCAGCTTTTCTTTGTGTGATTTTTCTAGGATTTGGTGACACTCAGCCATCGTGTGTTTTTTCCTGCAATATAGACATGGCCTGGTGAGGGCAGCATTGTTACTTGATGTGGTGGGCCTGTTGCTTGTATTGACAGCTTCACTGCACAATGACACGCTGGTGGCAAAACTACTGCCTCTTGGATTTTCTTTCCTTGACATTTTTACAGCAATGGATATTTTTCTTTCTTTTCCTTCACCTGCTATTCCGTGCAGGTCTCCAAAGAGGGGGTCATTTGCTATTCTTGCCTCTATGTCCACAAAGGTTGCCAGATCCACAAATCTTACCCGACTTTGCTTTCTCTCTGTGATGTCGAAGGCAACAACTCTCCATTTTTCTCTAATTTTATATGGGGGTTTTGCAATCACCACTCTCATGTTGGCTGGGTTATCTAGTTCCTCCATATAGTCAACGTCTCCCAAAGCATTCATGCAGGTCACAAGAAAAAGGGAAAAACTGTGGAGGGTTTTGGCATCCTCAGATTTAATCTGCGGCCAGCTTAACAGTTTACCAACCAACGCTGTTGCAATCTTAAGTGGGTTTCCATAGCGGTCCTCCAGTAGGTGCACCACTCCTCTATAACCCCGGCCGGAGGGCATATGTTGGCAACTTTTCACCAGGTTGTGTGGCTCACCTTTTGTAAACTGCTCCAAGAAGAAGAGTTTATCTGCATTGTTATCAGTTTTTGAGTCGATAACATGTTAAAATGCCTTCAGAAAAGATCTGAAATCAAGCGGGTCACCACAAAACACAGGCACATCACGATGAGGTAAACGAGTTGACTGTTGCTGTTTGACAAGCAATTCTGTTACATCCGTCTGCCTCTTTATAACATCATATAATTCATTGTCATGATTTATTATTCGTTGATGACCAGTGTTGGGCTCATGCATCGTGATTGGTGATTGATTGATCGTGACTTTAACCTTGGGTTTGGCTCCCAGTGATGAGACTGGAGGCTGCATGGGATATGTGGGGGGAATTGTCACCTTTTGCACATCAACACCCTTTTGAACATGTGAAACAACTGCTTCATCAAGATATTCATTCATCCCATCAATTGGTTCAGAAAGATCATATTCTTTATACACTTTAATCTTTGCATTAGACACTGCCAGGGCAGTTTGAATCCTTAGCTCCTCCTTTTCAGCCGCAAGCTGTGCCTCCTTTAATGCCAGTGCTTGCTTTTGTCTCAATGTGGCTGCCTTTGCCATCAAGGCTGCTTTCCTTGTTTCCTCTTTGATGCGCGCGGAGGACGCTGATGATGCACTAGAGCGTGCACTGTGTGAAGTTGATGATCTTTGTTTTGACACACTGTCCAGCGGAGATAATTCGTCCTCCTCAGCAACTGCACCGTCGCTGTGGGGTTTTGCCTTGGCATCTTTGAATGCCAATGCCTTTTGAATAAATTCCTCAATTTCTTTAACTTTGGCTGAAACCATTGCTCCTGGTCAGTGCGCAGTTCCTCCGCATTTAGATGCTGTTGAACGGATTTGTTGAGCGTTTTGAACGTCTCAAACACAGCGTTGAAATCCTTCATCTTTATTTTTATGTCTCGATAGTCTGCCTCCTTTCCCAAGAGCTCCTCGATCTGGTTTGATTTTAAGGTGAGCTGCCTTGTTCTCCTTGCACCGATGTCATGATACAACTTATCATCCTCGCCTTTCTCCGCGAGGCCAGTATCACCGGCGTTTTCATCCGTCATGTTTCACAGTCAAATAATTTATTTAATTAATTACGGAGGCAGAAATCACAGCCTTCACTCTTATGGCACGTTTGATCCAATGGATTTCAATTCAATGCGACAGTCGATCTTCACGTTATCTTTTGATTCATTGTAGTGGCACCTTCAATGCAAATTAGGTGACACTAGTCAGCGGGGGTCTGATCTTCGATGCGTGTCCACAAACCAAAAAGGCTGGCTCAGTTATTTCTTTTATTCCATACAATTCTTTACATCTCAAAAACAAATTTAACTTACGATCAAAAGATGTGGCGTGACGCTCCTGCTGATTCTGAACAAACACAGCAATCATTACTCAACCTATATCACCTGTGCTTCACTCTCTGGCTGCGTCTGCCGTCCCCTTTATCCCTGCCCATAAGCACCTCAGAAAATAAAATTAAAGCAAGCGGCCTTTACAGATATGTTGAGGAAAATGGAAACAATGTTGAAATAGCTTTGTTTGCCAGAACGGGGAAGTACTTGACAGCAGTGAACCAAAAACTGTCCAAAGGTAGATCAGCAAAGTTTAGCTGTAAACATCGGCCTTGTCTCAGTTCAGTTAGTTCTTTCCAAAGTCATGTCAGTAAGTCAGCAATAAGCTATATGTGAGCTATAAGATGAGCTATATGGGTCCCTTTCCCAGTCAAGGTGAGTGTAGGCTGTAGGCAGTGGAGGCTGAGGGGAAATAAAACAACAACTTCTCCTCTGCAGGTCTCACATAGTGCAGCAGTGTTGACATCTTGCCATTTCTGGGTGAGTGAAAACATGTCCAGGTTGCCATTTTCCAGATATCGTTGCCAGTGGCGCAGCTTTGAACGGAATCCATTTATTTGATCTGTGCTTGTGAGCAGGTGTTCAGTTCGTTCAGATGCTGAAACATTCCTCTCAAAGTTCAAACACACGGGTCAGCACTCCAATGGTTGTCACTGCTGCGTGACAACCATTGGACCTCCGTATGGAGCAATAAGGCTTTATGCTCCACTACCATTTCCTCACATAAAGATGCAAATAATCAACATTTTACAGGTCTTGTCTTTGCAAAGTTTATCATGTGCACAACATTGAGCTAGGTCGGTCTCAGGAGCTAGGTCTGCTGGTAAAGTCTTTGCAACGAGTGCCTCGCGGTGCAAAAAACTATGCGTGACAATAACATCCGGGTCTATACCTTTCACTCTGCTGACGAACGAACCCTTTGCTGCTCCCGGCCATGGCTGCTGCTCCATCGGTACAGACACTAGTGCATTTTGACATATATTAGATATTTTGATGTAACCTGAAAAATGTCTTCCCCTGTTGTTCTCTCGGACAATACCTTGCAGAATAGGATGTTTTCTCTCATAGTGTCTCCATCCACAAAACACACATTGGCCAGGAATTGAGCGTGTCCACTAAAGTCAAAGTCAAAGTCAAAGTGAACTCTATTGTCAATCAGACCATGCAATTAGTGCAAGTAACTGCACAGAGGATCGAAATTGCATTTCCCCATACTCCAAATAATTTATAATTTATAACTAATATCTGTAGATTCATCAAGTTGCAATGCACATTTCCCACTGATGCGTATCTTCTCCAATACAATATTTTCGATGTCTGCAGACATGTCATCAATGCGTCTGCCTATCGTGTTATCTGAGAGAGGGACTTTGACTTTGATTTCTTTAACTGTGTCAGGTCCGAGCATCTCGTTTACAATGGCTTTGCAGGCAGGTAGTATTAATGTTTCTGCCACAGTGTGTGGCTTTTTGATTTGGCTACGAGTTCAGCTAGCGTTGAAAGCTCTCTCAGACACCTGTGGTTTTTCTCATTAAAGTTGCCTGTTTCTCAGTGTGTTCACACAGGCGAACAAAATATGGTGTTTAAGCCTGCTTATGACCACGGTACTGTTAGATAGCTTTTCTCCAGACACCAAGCATAATGGAGTTGGTGCAGTCAGATCTCCGGTGAAAGTAAATCCAAATGAAAGATACACTCACTTTCGCTGTACTGCCTTGAACTCACCGCTTTTGCTTTCTTTTGACCACCACTAGGCATCTCATCTGGGTTAGAATTTTGGCCAGGACCCAGGTCAGAGTCTGCACACTTCCTTTTCAAATATTTATCCATAGCTGTCGCACTCACCGTTATTTATCATGCATAAATGATGTTTATCATGCATCACTAATCATGCATCACAAATTCTGTTGTCTTAATAAGGTAATTAATACGTACATTACATACATTAATAAGTAATTAATAAGGTAAAGGTAATGCACTCCCTACTGCCACCGACTCACATGGGTGGCAGTAGTATTATTCTGCCAGCCACTACTGCCACTGAACAACTACGTGCAGTGACTAAATAATTTTTTTGTGAAGTGAAATTGGATAATTTCCCACAGCACAGTGGTTGAAAATCGCTGCTCTAATATGTGTATGATGTGTAAAATGAAACTTCCTTGTCTATTTTTAAGACAATAATGGCCCTATACACATAGACCATAGTTCAAGACCTTTTATTAGAACCTGTTGGTTGTACTTGGGCTACATGTCTACCGGGATCCCACAGTCCCTTTAGGGTGGGTCCCACTTCCTCAGTTTGGCAAATGGGAAATTTACCTGAACACTTGAAAAGAGTCCGCAGTGCTGTTGACCCCTGAACTTCTGTGGACGAGTGGTAAGAGAGATACCTTCTCCAATCTTTTCCAACGGTATGCTAAAGATGAGCGTTAGTTAGCTCGATCACAGAGGATATCTTTGTATTATAACTTCCCATTCTGTTAGTCCTAGGGCCATGATGGTTATGGAGATTAGGTGACGTTTGTAAATTTCGTATATTATTATTTTTTGTGTGCTTGTACCTCATATACAGAGTACTGTGCAGAAATTTTCATTAATTAATTTAAATTTTATGTGTAAAAAATTGCTGTAAACTAAGAGTAAGTGTTAATAGTTTATTTTCATCAATTAACAAAATGCAGTGGATGAACAGAGAAAGAGAAATCTAAATCAAATCAATATTTAGTATGACCACCCTTTGCCTTCAAAATCAGCCTCAAGATTGAGAACACTTGCACACAGATTTTGAAAGAGCTCAGCTGGTAAGTTGTTCCAAACATCTTGGAGAAATAACCACAGATCTTCTGTGGATGTCTTCCTCAAATCCTTCTGTCTCTTCATGTAATCCCAGACTCGATCAAGGATCGAGATAGATTTGCTGTATATTTGGGGCCGTTGTCCTGCTGCAGAATACATTTTTGGCCAATCATATACCTCCCTGATCTATTCGCCTGTATTTCTCAGCATTGAGGACACCATTAATCCTGACCAAATCTCCACCTCCATTTGCAGACATGCAGCCCCAAACTTGCAAGGAACCTCCACCATGTTTCACTGTTGCCTGCAGACACTCATTATTGTGCCGCTCTCCAGCTCTTCGGCGAACAAACTGCCTTCTGCTAAAGGAAAATATATCAACTTTTGACTCATCAGTCCAGAGCACCAGCTGCCATTTTCTGCACCCCAGTTCCTATATTTTCATGCATAATTGAGTTGCTTGGTCTTGTTTCCATGTCAGAGGTATGGCATTTTGGCTGCAACTTTTCCATAAAGACCACTTCTGGCCAGACATCTCCGGACAGTAGATGGGTGTACCTGGGTCCCACTGGTTTCTGCCAGTTCTGAGCTGATGGCACTGCTGGACATCTTCCGATTTCTAAGGGAAATAAGCTTGATGTGTTTTTCATCTGCTGCACAAGTTTCCGTGGCCAACTACTGCGTCTACGATCCTCAATGTTGCCCGTTTCTTTCTCATATTTGTCAAGCCTCTGAACACTGCATTTACACCCTTACTAGACAAATCCCTTGGTGGAGTACCCCGTTAAATAACATGAACCATCGGTATTGACAAGGCTCTTATTTTACGATAGATGAGACATGCTACCTTAAAAATCTTACCTGGTGTCTCCTGTGAGTTGGCCGACTCAAATGTCCACTTCTTTATTTCACACAACACAAACAATCCGTCACTCAATCGCAGTCACACTACAGCCTCCATTCACACACTCTCACACTATTTAGCTCTATCTCACTCGTTCTCACTTTATCTCCTCAAACAAATATAACACATTCCAAGGTTTATAGTATATATTTTACTATTCATTCTAGTTTTAGTTATACATGGGTTGTAGATCTGCATCTCTGTCTGCTTGTCATCCAGGTTTTTCATGCATTGATTCAGCATCCCAATTATATGTAGATATTCCATCCTATAATATACACCCAACACGATGTTACAGAAATGTGATTTGACTGACTCGTTTTGTCGTTCTTCCTGAAGCATACATACTGCATACAAACATACACTGCATTTAAACAACATTAGGCCCTTTCAGATTGAAACAAATCATGTCTATAAAAATAAGTAAAAAGTAGAAGATTAGTAAAAAGATTAGCAATGTCCTTTGGTACATGCCACCTACACACACACATACACACACACACTCCATGTTGGTGGCTTTTACTGGGCTCCTCTAAATCCAGGACACAGGGTTTAGATTAGACGCAGTTTTCAATAAAATGTTACATAAAGCATGTGATCCATGCTGCCAAGTCAGAGACCTCTTGAGTGTATGAGGTGATGGCTGGTTTAACCTATACATGTTGATTAATCAACACACAACTGGTACACAGACACAGAGTCTAAATCAGCCTGACTCAGACCAGGTGAGGCTTTTTAAACAAGCCATCACCCACACACAGTCTACATGTGGTACGAGAGTATTATTATAAAGTATATAGTATAGAGCAGTGGTTCTCAAACTTTTTACACCAAGTACCACCTCAGAAAATACTTGACTCTCCAAGTACCACCATAATGATCAACACTATACAGTAGCGTAGTAGGCCTAAGTATTCATCAAAAACAAGGCAGAGGTTTTATTCCTAAAGAAGTATATTTAATATTGTCAGCCATTGTAACATTTTACACAGTTTGAACAGTAAGACTGCGCTTAAATATAGGAAAATAAAAAAAACTGTAGTTAAATAATGCAGTTCAAATAAAAGTAATTAACAGCTTTAAACACACTAAACTTAATTAACCCCAAACCTTCTTCACTCTCAGACTACACCCACCGAAACATCTCAACACCTACTGGGTTAATTCCCAACAATGACACGTCAGTACCTCAGTGGACATAAAATGTCACGTTTTAACCACAGGGTGATTATTGAATTATTTTTCATAATTAAAATGAACATCTAAATTCATAATAAAGACAAAAAAAACATCCCCCTTTATATATATAAAGGAAAGATAATATTTATTAGGTTACTAACATGTGAAGTCTGCGCCAGTATTGTTTGTGGTTGTCACAGTAACCGTGCCTCTACTTCACTTCCTGTTTACACTAAACGTCTGTTGCGTGATTCCTGTATGCCGTCTCTCATTCCTGCCGCTGGATCAATCACAGCAAGCCTTTTTACGTCCTCTCTGTACAGTTTACGTTTGGCATTTTAGCCAAGCCTACAGGCAGAAGAGAAGACGAGTAAATGGAAATGGCTGAGCGAGCTCATCCGTTGTTAGCGTACAGATAAGTACAGTATGGCTCGACAGACATTGCTCTCTAACTACTTACAACGGAGTGACCAGATGCGGCCGGACCGGCGACATCACATGTCAGCACCTGCACCAGCTAGGCAAGCTAGTGTGGGCTCAGCGTGGGAAGAAGGTCCTGTTTATGTAGTGTTTTAAACCTAATGTTAACAAAATGTCGAGATGTTTCATTGGGCTACTTTATTAATAATAAATATGTATGCGAGTTAAAAAGAAGTGGTCTACGCATTTGTGATTTGATTTGGCTTTTTGTGCATTTGGTTTAACACATGTAGTAACGGGAGAGAGACAGTGGAGCGAGAGAGAGAGAGAGAGAGAGAGAGAGGTCCGCTGGGTGAGAGACATTCACTTTTAACGGGAAAGAGAGCGGCGCACCGCGCTGTCAAAGCTCGTCTACAGCAGAAGGCAATATAAACACAAACAGGTCAGGCAGGGATAATTTCCAACTCTATGTATGTTAGTAAGTATTATTTTTCCTATTAAATAGTGGCCCATCCTAAATTACTCTGGCCCATCCACAATTTAAATCCTGGCGCCGCGCCTGAGTCCTGCACCCTGCCCACACTCGTCCTCTTCAGTTTTCCCTCTCACCTGGTCAACACTTCCCTTCGCAGACTGAAGCCACGATAGTAGTTTAGACGTCTTCTTCATTATTAAAAACCTCCACCTCTTGCCTGTAAGAGCTACCGTTAATAACGAGTGATGTCAACGTCAACGGCAGGATCAAAGTTGCCCTACTGCTACCCAGAAGCACTTGCAAACTTAAAAAAAAAACTTTTCATTTTCTTGCCATCGGTTGATAATATATCTTCATCCATATGTTTGATAGTATTTCATGTTTTAAATGTATTTTATTTTATTTATATTTATTTCAGTGATTCTTTGGCGTACCACTAGAGGGAGCCCCGCATACCACTAGTGGTACGCGTACCACACTTTGAGAATCACTGGTATAGAGTATAAAAAGGTTGGCTTACAGAGTAACAGCACCAGGGATACTGGTAATATAGTCACATGTGTGTATCATACAAAACTGATTTGTAGACACATTCATATTAAAAGCTCTTTTTGATTACTAACTGGAACGGTGTCCTTGAAATCTAGAACCCCTCCTTCTGATCTCTGAATCACCAACAGTACTTCTCTTTTACTCACATGAGGGTTTCCTTGAGGCAGGAAATCTGCAATAAGCACCTTCCCCTCTAGGGTTGGTTCTATTGATGGCTTGGATGTTCTCATTGGTGGTAACTGGGGATACACAAGCTCCTCCTAATTAATAGCTTAAACTATTGCATTCTTTTCTGTGATAACATTATTTCTTAGATTAAAAAAAATATGATTAACAGAAATGGCTAAATACCTTTTAACACATAGTTACTACATTAACATTATGATGATTATACAGATTTTTACTTTACTAAACAGGAAATTATTTTCCACAGGTTAGGGGGCTGTTGGGGGGCGCAAGCAGCACTGAGGGCAAATATGAGTCAGGTCATGGAAACTAGTTACACAAGTCGTCCCTGGGGCATTTTGAGTTATTCACAGATTCTGAAAGTGTAGTTTCTAAGCTTTCCAACAATGTGTAACACATGGAAATCTATTTGGAGAAGTTGTGGCCATTTGAAAGTAGGCACATCACAAAAGCTAAAACTGAGAAAAAGCCTCCTAAAGATTTGCAGTCGTCACCTCTCTCTCCTGGCTGGGGAGCACAATGGTGGTCATTTGCATCTCATTTAGATAAGCCACGCCCCCTGTCAATGACTTCTGTCATGACTGTTAGTGGTCTGGCAGGGCAGAAAGTGGTTTGAACAATGGTTATCAAAAGCAGTCATTCATGTTGATGTGGTGTTATTTTCCTTTTAGTGGACTGATCAGAATTAGAAGGTACTTTGTTAAAATGGGAATTCTTTTTATTACAAAAAGGCCCTGAATATCACTCAATAATGCACAGGATAAGATGTTACTCCCTTGTGCTATAATCCAAGGTATAAAGCACATCTACAACCACACTTGTGTAACACTGTGAAGCATAAAGGACAGAATAATGGCAGTATACAGACATTTTAGCTCCACCCTGAATTCTTCCCCCTCCTATAACAGGAATTAAATCAATGTCAAAGTCAAAGTGGCTTTATTTTCAATTACTTCACATGTCAAGACATTTCCTAATACTAAAGATTTAAAATAGACATTATCAAAAGTACACAACAGTAAATTGAATTGTAAGATATATGAATGATAAATAGGCAGTATTTATAAACTTTATATGAGTGACACAGCATAGTTAAACGTTAACTAGTTAACGTTAAGTTAAATATAAAACGACAGTGAGCTAGCTAATAACAATAGGTAGGTATGGGAAGTTATAAACATGGACAAAACATGAGATAACGTGTTACGTTTATTTTGAATGAACACAAAATGACAAGTACATAACTTGGATGTTTATGGAAATTCACCCCATA
>OMKI01028063.1:0-13731 GCA_900302315.1 Phycis blennoides
AGGGGGGGGGGGTGGGGGGGCGCGGGGGGGGGGGCGGGGGGGGGGGGGGGGGGGGGGGGGGGGGGGGGGGGGGGGGGGTTGGTGGTGGTGAACCAAACCCAGGCCGACCGGGCGCCAATGCATGCGACGCCATGACGGAGCTTCCATGACAAACAAGGGGGCTTTAAAAAATATAGGAGCATTCACTGGGTCCCGAGGAAAAAAAAAAGAAAAAGCAGCTCCCGTTTCACGTCACCCCCTGTGACTCTTCCTCTTGGGTTTCACCTGTACATTCACAGGGACAGTGATGTACTTGTTTCCCCCCTTCTAATTATGGTCCTCACCTCAAATAGACCTCCACCTCAGCGCCACCACCACCACCACCACTGCCACCACCTACACCACCACCTTTTTGCCCCCCTCCCGGGGAACTTCCCTCCAGAGAAGACCGAAGGACGCACAGCCTGAGTCATTAAAAACACGACAATAACGCCTAAAACAATTACACGAGTCAGCACTGTTCCGAATGGCGGTTTACATGTGTGCGTGCGTGTGTGTTGCTGGGAGTCTCGGCACACAGAGAGGGAGAGAGACGCACGCGCACGCGCACACACGCACGCGCACACACACACGCACGCACGCACGCACACACACACACACACACACACGCACACACACACACACACACGCACGCACACACGCATACAGTGGGTGATTGTCTTATCAGCTCTACACCACCATGCAGGCTGCTGGGAGACAGAGGGGTGATTTCATCAGGATAGAGCAGACTCTAAACAGGAGACTATGATGGCGATGATGTCGCCCAGGGCTCTGCCTGCCGCCCCCCCCCCCCCCGCCCCACACCCCTCCCCTTACCCCTGAACACCCCAGATGTCAAATGAAGATATAACGCAACTGTATTGCGTTACCAATCTATTCCCAGAGAGAAAATCTTTTTTTTCTTTTTTTTTTTCCGCAAAGCCTTTTTTGACTTTAGTTTCAGGCTCTCCTGGGGTGCAACTCAGAACAACACACGCAGGGAGACTTTGCCTTCTCATTCTCTGGTCCACACGTCCAGTAATTAGACGGGATCAACCACATCCCTGTTTACTCAAGCCTGAGAGATACTCTCAAGGGCAAGAGTGATGAAAAGCCTTGTTTTAAAGCACATGGCGTCTTTACTCATGCACCGCTGACAAGTCACCACACTATATAAAATATGACCGGATATGACGGAGCAGAAGAATACGTTTGCACTGCAAAAGACAAAAAAAAAAAACAACACAAACAAAACAAAATCTTATACTGCACTATACATCTTCTCCACACCACTTCAATGGAACTTGAACACTCACTCCACCGAAGTGCTTTGGGTGGTGGTGGTGGTGGTGGTGGTGGTGGTGGAGGAAGGCATTTGTCGTCGCCACTTGTTACTTCATCCACAATTGAACTGTTTGGACGTATAACGTCAACATGAAAGGAACCCCAGAGGGTCATTCATCACCACGTTAGGGTTGTGAAACGCCAGACCAGAGTGTGGCAACAGTGCTATGTGTGGTGGTGGGGCTCTGCCCTCCTGTGGTCACTACAGCTCCTGAATTCAGTCGACTCCCCGGGAGGCCTGTGAAGGGATCAAGAGCTTAACGTGGTTATTGAGAGTTGAGGCGTGAGCCATCCAATGTTACAGATATGGATTTGGGTTTGGCGCGCGATTGCGATGATGGTGTTTATGCTCGGAGAACGTAATGAGTAAGAACCAACAATATCCCGTGGAAGAAATGTGGTGACAAAACATGGAATTACTAGTAGTCTTTTACCATAAAAAAAAACGTGGGCAATATAACTAAAAAATATTTCCTTTTATAAAATCCATCACCGTGGTTTACTTATCAGAGTTCGCGGGGATATAAAAAAAACCTGAGACAAAACACACTTTCCAACCCAAAAGTATTCTAATAGGTTTCTAATAGGTTTTCTCAGGCTGTGTGAGAGATGCACCGGTAACCTCTGACGACACCAAGGCCTGCATTTTTTCAACCGCAATTCAAACTATGTCTAGCGAGACGCGTGTGCATGCGGCCTGTTTCTCCCTCAGCGTGTTCGTCTCGACGTCCTCCTGCTGAGGCGAGGTTCTCAACGGGGAGGCCTACCGGTAGTCCTACCGGTAGGACTACCAGCGTGAGGGGTGCGCTGAGTTTCAGTTTTCAGTTTTCAGTTTAGCCCTCCATTTCAGAAGGAACCCCATGAATTCACTGAGGGTTCGTAACTGGACAAGCTTTTCATTGAGGTTGGTCTGCAGCTTTCTCTTCGGTCAATAGTTTGAACAGTACATTGAAGGCATTGTTGATTATGAAAATATAGGGAAGAACATTTCTTTATCTTTTGGGTCATGGCCGGTTGAGAACTCTGCCGGCGCAAGGGTGAAATTCTCTCCAATCGATAAATTTGATGCTGGGAAATGTGAGATATTGGAAAAATAGGATGGATTTGAGATCTGGATAGTTAAGATACGATGCACCCTTTGAGGCTAGAGGTCGAGATTGTTGAACAATCATTAAAATAGAAAGACATGTAGACCTACACACTGGACACACACACACACACACACACACACACACACAACAACAATGTTATGTTGAGAGGGTTTCACTTGAGGAGCTTACCAGTTACCATGGCAATACAAATTAAAAGTTATGGCCAGATACACTTTTTCTGAATAGTAAATGTTTTGCAATAAATATACTGTATATTTTGTTTCTTGGTCCAGGGTGCCATCCATAGGGCTATTTATGTATTCACCATAAGTCTGCAGTTGAGGTCCAATTAACTGCAGGGGATACTGATAATTAGATAATTGGACTACTACATCTAATCACCTGTGATATAGGGACCTTAAAGAGACACACAAGCAACAGCAGTATCTCAATATAGGTCTTCTCACATTGAAGGCCAGACATGGGCTTGGGATTTACACTTCAAGCTCAGAGGAGAGGATGTAATTGCAATCACAGATGATGGCTCCAGAAACACGGTTGTATTTCTAATTCCTAGTGATTTCGCACATTTTATATCAGGAATTGCCTGTTTTTTTTTTGTTGTTAGTTTTACAGGTCAAATATTTTCATACAAGAGCTGGATGTAAGTTAGGGCTTTCAATTTTGGATATCAATTCTATACTCACTATTATTTGAGACTTCATTGATTCGTGTTGCTTTCTGCAGCCCATTTACTATCAACAACAGCCAGTGGACCTGAATAAATGGTAATGCCAAAGGGAACATCGTACCAAAGTCTAATTCGCCATATTACCATTAGGCTACAGAGGGGGAGTTTTTTATCCTTCACAATCAGAATGAGAACATGAATGATGATGATACAGGCTCTGACCAATTTCCTTCAAAACAGGGTTTTGGAGAATTCATTAAAAGGAACAACAACACATTTATCAAGTTGACAACCATATGTATCCAAAAAAAAGGCTTTGAAGTAATCAAAGAGCACATGAACTCTTGATTCATATCAAATCAAATCACACAATATTGAAATGCAAATCTAGATTGATCAAGTCTTTTTTTTTCCGTTTACATGAATCACGTGTAAAAGGCCAGAATAAGCCCATTCCATCATGGAACCTGTCATAGAGTCACTTTCAAGTGAAGCCGTTTGCCGCTAAACCGTTTATTTGGGTCTTTGGAAAAAATAAAATACCCTCAGCAACATTCCTTATGGACTGTGGGGTTTCAGGACACTTTGGCTCTTGTCTTACTTTCCTCAATTGGTCATAATATTGTCAGACATCTCAGCTGCAAAAAAAACAACAAAACTGGAAAACGAAACGCAGGCTGGAAAATAAGAGAGAGGTTTCCTGTTCATCGCTGTAACAAAACACGTCAAATCCCAGCCTCCGAATCATTATTCATGCTCTTATTACAGCCGGAGGGGGAACTCCACATTATTATTCTCATCTCCCAGCGCCTGACCCTCAAAACACGCAATTAACATCCGACGGCGTCTGCTCCGTCTGTCTCCTGCTGCCGGAGCAACCTCTCATCAGAGATCTCTCTAGAACAAACAGGGAACCTTTCTGTTCTGCGCTCACGTTCATTTGGGAAACAGAGATGTTCATTATAAAACAAAAAAAACAAAAAAAAGTAGAGAGAGATTCAGCGGCCCGGAAAAGTGTTGCAGAACTTCCTGGAGTCCTTGAAGAGCCTGAAAACTAACAGCTGGACCGGGACCAGGACCAGGCATGGGCTCCTCAGGAGATGTGTCGTTACATTTGGGCCGATTCAGATGATTGGACGGGCCTGCGACCGCCACAGACGCCAGACTTTGTTGCTCCAGTTTGCATTTGATTCATTGATTGTTGTCGGGGGTGTGAAGAGAATCTCAACAGCAATGACGAACAATGCTTCTAAAATAAATTGCCTACCCTGCCGTTAGTAATTACAATTCTTGCAAATAGCTTCAGAACAAAGTTCCTAATCAAGGATCTTTGTTCCGAAGAATTGTAATATAAGGGTTACATAAGGGCATGTGATATCATCTGTGAATACGCTACCTGGAAAGACCTTCACGGCCGTATTGGTCCACCCTGTGATTGGACATCGAATTGTGCAGCAAGTCCGCCAAGGGTCTTTTAGAGTAATCAAAACAAGGTTTCAAACAACGACGGCCTTTACAAAAACGTGCATTCGGGCACCATCACCCCAGCACAGTCAAAGAGTGAGCCGGGGTCTTGCAGACGGAGGCTCGGCCCGTCTGATCTAAACCAAAAGCAGACCTCTTACCAGCGATAGGCTAAACTCCTCACTTAGACGAGACAAAGCAGAGCTAATTCCACTGGCATGGCAGAGACAACCCTGACAACGTGGATGCCGGCCAGGAGACGGCAGCGCTCGGGTGACATCTAAATAGTACCTCCCTAAGTGCTGGCGAAGTGCGTCTGTTTCTTGGTTTTTATAGCACTAAAAAGCCCTCGTTTCATCCCGCGCTCATTAAAAGGAGAAAAGTGGGACTGCACTCGAAGATTGATTTTTTTTTTGCTTTGGAGCTTTGGAGTTGAGATCAAAAAAAAGAAAAAAAAGAAATCAAGCTAATTTAGACCAGCATGAGACAAAAGGGAGATAGATTCAAGTGTAAACACAAAGTGTATTGATCATCCATTGACCCAATCAGCCCGCATCTACTTTAAAGCAAACAAAAAAAAAAAATGAACATCATCGCCGAAACAATCCAGATCATTCTCAGACGCTTTTTATTTGCAACACTTTTCAAACCATCATTTTCGAGGCGCGTCTTTTTTTCCCCCATCGCCGTTCCGCCGGCGGCGCCGTCGTCGAGCGCAGAGCGCGCCGAACTCTCCGGCGTGGGCCGGGTCTCCCCCCCCCTCCGTTCGCCCGGGCCGCTCTACTTGATGCCACTGTTGCCCATGGTCTGGGCTCTGCACACGCCCTTGCCCGCCACCTCGAACGGCGCCCCCTTGTACGTGGCCACGCAGCCCTCGTCCGTGCGCAGGTCCGGCTGCACCTGCTCCCACACCTTCTTCTTGGGGTTCAGCTCTTTGTCAGGCTCCCCTGCGGAGGGAAAACACCACACGCAAAAAAGTTCAAAGTGTGTGTGTGTGTGTTATTTGTTTTGTTATGTCGGTTATGTCGCGTGTGTGTGTGTGTGCGTTGTCGTGCTGTTGACGCGGCGCGGAAACGCAAAGCGTTCGCGCCGTGACGATGATGATGATGATGATGATGATGATGATGATGATGATGATGATGATGACGTGACTAGAACACATGGAGCGACTTGGACAGCGTTCACAGGCTCATCTTTGAATATAGTGCAGTGTTGTTTACGCATTCCATGATTCAACATCGGGATGACTTTCCCCGCGGCTCCATCACACCGGTCAGGATGGAACGGACGGTCTCTCTCTCTCTCTCTCTCTCTCTCTCTCTCTCTCTCTCTCTCTCTCTCTCTCTCTCTCTGTCTGTCTGTCTGTCTGTCTCTCTCTCTCCCTCCCTCTCCTCCCCTTCCCTCCCTCCCTCCCCCCCCTCCCTCAGAAGAAGAAGGACCCCCCTGTGGGCTTCACGATGCACGGCCTTGTGAGTGACAACACTTGGTTTGCGTGAGAGGCGGCGTCGAGAGAGTCTGGATGGCCGGCGTCAGACGCGCTCTTCAGTCTGCGTGTCGGCAGGGGAAACGCGAGTAATTGTGCTGCCGTGTACCGCGCACACCGCCAGCACTGAGGACCACGCTGACCTGCTCCTCTTCATGCTGCAGGGGGGGAGAGGGACAAGACTCTCCCGGGGAGGGAGGGAGGGAGGGAGGGAGGGGGGGGGAGGAGAGAGAGAGAGAGAGAGAGAGAGAGAGAGAGAGAGAGAGAGAGAGAGAGAGAGAGAGAGAGAGCGAGCGAGCGAGCGAGCGAGTTCGGACCCAGAGGACCCGGAGACCGCTCCACTGCCACCACGTCTCGTCCACCACCAGACTCTCAGGAGACGGTCGAACACATTCCCGGTGACATTTTAAGAACAAACACATTTCGCGGCGGGAATGTGGAGACCGCCGTTCGGCGGACAGCCAGCGCTTGAGCGTTGACGTTTCCGCGACAAGCCGCTCCCCGTCCCGCGGGTTTCTGCGCCCCAGCCTTCCTGTGTGTCTGGGGGTCTGCGAGGGGGGCTGGCGTTCCGGGGGGGGCGCACTCACACAAGAGGTAGCGACAAAGTGGAATCCAAAAGTGTGTGGGGGCGGGGGGGGGGGGTCAGGAAAATCCCTTGTAAACCAAACAAGCGCGATGGGCTGGACCACATGTGAACACCATGACATCAAAGTCCCCGTGCTCCGCGGCTGCGGTCGGCTCCAGCTGAGAACGCACAGTCTCACTTGTCCCCTTCGGTTGGGTGGTTTTTTTTTGGTTTTTTTTTGGCCAAATAAAATTTCCGCCGGACGTGTTGACAACCCTCTGACACCGCCTCCCAAAGAGAGCGTTTGTTTTGACCCGTTGTTAAAACGCTCGCAGAACCAGAACGCCTTCGCCGCGAAGACGGCGGGAGGCGCGAGGAGAAGCCCGAGCAAAACCTGCCAGACGACGACTCACAAAAAAACTAAAAACTAAAGCAGAACCCGAGGTTCCCTACAGACCCGAGCAAAAAAGACGTTTACGGAATTCCAGCGAATTCATTGGTCGCCGGTCCAGACGTCTGGCTCCGCAGGACCACACCACTCGAGAGACTGGCTTGATCGGTTCAGTGATCGCCGCGTGGTGTTCACCCTGTGACGCTGAACCGCACGTCGGCCCTGTGGCACCGCGACAATGTTTTTCTGTAACTATTAGGTGATTTTCATATTCCAGTGCGGGCGGTTTCCATTGGTTGAGCTGGGTGACATGTAGCATGAGGCGACCGCTGATTGGGCCCGTTAATCAGCCAAGTCACACACCATGGTTGGTGTGTGACCGGTCGTGCTGCGGTCTCCTTGCTGGGCGAGTGGGGCGAGCGGGGCGAGCGAAGCATCCCCCCCCGAGGAGACCACAGCACGACCAGCTGTGGCCTTCTCTGCTCGGTGACATTGCAGACACACCGGGCTGCTCCCGTTTATACCCAACGCTGAGCACTTATCAGGTCGCTGCTTTAAGCGACAGTGCGCCACAACTCCCTTATGGGCGCTATGTGGGGGGGGGGGGGGTAGTCATCAAGTCATGGGCTGTGACGGTCAGCCGATGACTTGCTCATACAACTTCGGCTCACAAGCAACCGGTTTGAGAGAGATTTGCCACCGTTTGTATTCGAGGTACTTGGCTTTAATGTCTTCCGTTTTTTTTTTTTGCCTGGTGCCTAGTTGACCTGGAAGAGACGGGACACCCAGGACAAGATGCCTTTCAAAAGAACCGTCCCAAAACGGTTCCTGTCTGACCTTATGATGCAGCTGGTCGAATGCCCACTCGTTCCATTGCATCGCATTATAGCCGTGCACTGACAATTAAGTGGTTTCTGATCCAAAAACATGACGTCAAATTGATAAATAAAATAAAACTGAATAGGAAAAATAGAATAAAATAGAAAAGGACAACGAAAAACCGACAGACAGAGAACCCCCTCCCCCGCAACACACGTGTAACAGCACTGTACGATGATGCAAGATGTGGAAACAGATCAGCAGACAGACATCCCCAGTCCACCTGCACCAGGGCCAGTGGACCACAGGGGGGTAAACCTGGGGTACCTGGGAATCCCTGGAAGGTGACTCTGTCCCCGGGCACGGCGCCGGCAGGCGGGTCCAGGATCTCCACCTTGTCCGGGGAGCTGGCACACATCACCATGGCCTGGGACACCACGCCGCGCATCTTGGCCGGCTTCAGGTTACACATCAGCACCGCCATGCGGTTCTGCATCTGCACAGCGGGGGGATGAAGAAAGCACTGATGAACGGAAAGTGAAGCGATGACCTCTTCAGAAGGTTTTCCATAGAGGGCCGAGAGAGGGGAAAGGGGGTTTCGTTGTGAGAAGACACAGCTTTCAATGTGGGACATGTCTTGACTTCTGTGTGTGTGTGTGTGTGTGTGTGTGTGTGTGTGTGTGTGTGTGTGTGTGTGTGTGTGTGTGTGTGTGTGTGTGTGTGTGGTGGAAATAATAAAAGCGATACAGGACACGTTTTCCTGAAGTTCACCAATATTTGGATTAGTCAGAACCACAGAACCATCAAAGGGAATGCATCAGAGTTGTCCTTAATATTTTTTTTTAAGGACACATTTTCAATATTATCGGAACCCATTAATGTTGCTTTCATTATAAATCTAATTTAAATTTTCCGGTATTTCTAGCCATGGCCAATTTGAGTCTCAAAGGTAAATTGTCCATAAGGTAATGCAATCATCGCTTACTCTGTTATTATACTGTTTCAGATTAGCATTTGCATATTATATGTTTGAAGAACTTTTTTTCTGACATGGAAATAACGGATTCAATATCATAACATTTGTTTCCAAAGATCACTTCCAAGTCCCCTCGTCGACATCTCTAGCAGAACAGTTTTCGTGTGGTTCACAACCAGCTTGCATGATGACTTGATAGATATTCCAGCATTTTTTGGTGTTACGGAAACTTCCATGGTGATAGCCCTAAACATGCCTCACCTTGCCCAGATAGTTTGATGACAATATCAGAACAATAAAGAATAGTACACTTCTGCCAGCCGTTAGTGCCTGTTTCTCCTCAGAGAGAAATAAAATGAAACAGATATGATGATTCATGAGTGAAAAAAAGAAAAATACATAAATAAAAATGCAGAGTGACATTTGGTACCATGTTTCTATCACTGTGCTGTTGTAGAGGAACCAATATGACATTTGGTACCATGTTTCTAACACTGTGCTGTGGCAGAGGAACCAATGTGACATACAAAGCCATTTCATCAACAATGATTTATTTTATGAGCTTTCCAAGCAATGCAATGGGAGGCAATAGCTGAATTAGCTACTGCATGTTACAAAATGCAATAATTGTTAGTAGGCCAGACTTTTTGGGTTATTTACGATATCTGCCAACGTACTTGATTCAGCGTATATATATTGTATCTTTCTTTAATAATAAAGATATATTTTCCAAAGACTGGACTTGGTAGACATGTCTGCAACAAGCATGTGCTTCCGTTTATGTGATCTTCATAGTCCATCAACATGATATGTACAAAGGTTCCACGGTCCACAGATTTCTTTGTAAAACACACAAACGAAAAAATGCTGTAGAGCATAAATTACACTTTTCACATAGGAAAAAATCATGGCGTACAAATTGTTGCCCCCATCAGGGACAAATTATCAAGCAGATTTATCCATAAATCCTTGTAAGGCTAAAGTAAGCCAAGGCTTGTGTGTAAATCCTCAAATTGTAAACATAGACTGAATGCGAGTGGCCTGCACCTTTAAGCCTGCTCACTTGAACCAAGATGCAGAATTGGACTGAGACTGGACTCTGAGTATGGTATAAAGTTGATGTAGAAAAGGGTTCTAAAAGAAAGAAAAAGGCTGTTGCAGCATTCTGGATCGATTCCTGGTCATCAATAGCCTGATAGACTCCCCTCGATGTGTCTGGTTACTGCAGGGGTGTCAAACTTGTTTGTGGTTGGGGGGGGGCCATGATAGAACAAATGCTACTTCGTTTTGGGCCGGACATAAATAACCTCACTTGACATACGCTTGAAAATATAAAATCCTTCACCAGGTTGAGCGGGTGTATTTGTCATAACTTTCCCTGTGGGTATCTTAATGGCACTGAGTATTACTCCTATTGATTTCCGTGAATAAATATCCATTCTGCCAAACCTCTTGGAAAATGATTTATCCTGCATCAACTGTTCTTCTCTTTGTCAGGGACACCGCGAGCAGTTCAAGTTAGCGGTTTGCTGTTTTTTTCACCTTCTTCTGAATTACTACGGTCTAGTTGCTAGTAATTTGCTAGTCATTTCTTTGCCAAGTTTACCATTTACCAAGTTATTTTCGGGAATTTCGATACATATTTGATCCATTTCATACACTTGCGTTGTGTTTTGCAGGCGTGCCATGAGGATGGTGCATCTGCCGTGTCCAGGGGCATGAGGATGTTGCACTGTGTGTGTGTGCCCAGGGGCTGGGTACCTGCTCCACGGGGATGTGTTTGACCATGAGGATGGTGCGTGTGTCCAGGGGCTGGGTACCTGCTCCACGGGGATGTGTTTGACCATGAGGATGTTGTGCTGTGTGCGTGTGTCCAGGGGCTGGGTACCTGCTCCACGGGGATGTGTTTGACCATGAGGATGTTGTGCTGTGTGCGTGTGTCCAGGGGCTGGGTACCTGCTCCACGGGGATGTGTTTGACCATGAGGATGTTGTGCTGTGTGCGTGTGTCCAGGGGCTGGGTACCTGCTCCACGGGGATGTGTTTGACCATGAGGATAGTGCGTGTGTCCAGGGGCTGGGTACCTGCTCCACGGGGATGTGTTTGACCATGAGGATAGTGCGTGTGTCCAGGGGCTGGGTACCTGCTCCACAGGGATGTGTTTGACCATGAGGATAGTGCGTGTGTCCAGGGGCTGGGTACCTGCTCCACGGGGATGTGTTTGACCATGAGGATAGTGCGTGTGTCCAGGGGCTGGGTACCTGCTCCACGGGGATGTGTTTGACCATGAGGATGTTATGCTGTGTGCGTGTGTCCAGGGGCTGGGTACCTGCTCCACTGGGATGTGTTTGACCATGAGGATGGTGCGTGTGTCCAGGGGCTGGGTACCTGCTCCACGGGGATGTGTTTGACCATGAGGATGGTGCGTGTGTCCAGGGGCTGGGTACCTGCTCCACGGGGATGTGTTTGACCATGAGGATGTTGTGCTGTGTGCGTGTGTCCAGGGGCTGGGTACCTGCTCCACGGGGATGTGCTTGACCAGGCCGCTGACCACGGTCCGGGGCGCCGCCTCCCCCACGTCCACCTGCTCCACGTACAGGGAGTCTGCGTCGGGGTGCTTCTCGGCCACCAGGATGCGGCCCACCCGCAGGTCCAGGCGGGACACGTCCACCTTCAGGTCCTCCTGGGGCGCCGCCGCAGGCTTCTTCTCACCGACTGGGATGGGGAGGGCCGAGACGGTCCTCAGTTATACATCAAACACTGAAGGCGAAGGTGAACCGATACAATTTACTGTTTGGCTCTGGGACAACTACTAATAAATCACAACAACATCTAACTCAATGTGTTCAGATGTTCAATGTTAATGCATTTTATTACTGCACCTCTAACAATGTATGTATGTATGTATGTATGTATGTATGGTGGGGCGGCAGTAGCTCAGTGGGTAGAGCGGGTGGACAGAGCGGGTCGTCCACTAACCGTAGGGTCGGCGGTTCGATCCCCTTGATCCCCCTCCTCCTCCAACTGTCCACATGTCAAACCCCACAAATGTACTGATTGTAAGTCGCTTTGGACAAAAGCGTCTGCTAAATGCCCCCTTTACCCTTTATGTATGTATGTAAATTGGGTCAGGACAGACTGGACCAAGCAGTAATTACATATAGAGAGGAGAAAGTGTGCTCATAGATTCAGCTCCACCTGCAGGTGTATATCTATAGACTGGAGCGCAACAAAAGCCACTCACAGGCTCAGGTTGGCCTCAGGCAGCTGTTATAGGAAGTGCCTCGGTGAGACTAAATGAAGGTATCATTTGCCAGCTCAGATAAAGTAATAGGTTCCATTTCTTTCAGGAATTGCTTGGAAACATTTTTTAATAGAGTTGCTAAAAATAAGCCGGCGAGTCACTCGGTGTTTCGTTTTTTTTCTCGACTCCATATAAATCACAGAACATTTGTGTTTGAAGGTACTTGAAGACCATGACTATATTCTAGCTCACTGCACTCCTCTTCAGGGTGCTGCATTGGGATGCACTCAGAGAGACACCATCTGGAAACTATACCGGGCAGCTTCTGCAATCCAATTCAATATTCTTCCAAAAAACCCTTTTCCAAAGGCTGGCTTCAAGGTGGCATGCGCTCTGACGAGAGCACATGCGCGGAGTTCTCTTTTTTTTTGATAAAAAAAAGCACAATTAGTTCTCCATAATGTCTCAAGAGCTGGAGTACCTTTACTGAATGACAAAACCAATAGCTCACTTTGGATGGGAGCGAAAGGTTGGCTACATGGGGACTGTAACGTGTTCAGCGCCAGAGAGATCTTTCCACTGAGTAAGGCCTGACGAAGACCTCCACAGCAGCATTTGTCCCATTTGACGATTTGACGATTCTTCATCGCTGATGAAGAATCGTCATTATAATCTACCCGCTCTCTCTTTCTGAGTTTAAGGATTTAATTTAAGAATCTATAAAGATGACACATTCTCATGGCGGTCTTTAAATGTTTTGGCTACGTTCAAATCTGTGATTAAAAAGCACAACGCTGTAACTTAGCAGCTTGCGGATTCATAAAAGATGAGGATTATTATTATAAATAATTAAAGCGGCATGTAGGAAAACATAATTATCACACGCTCTGTAAAAAACTGTCAACGGCACATCGACAGGAAAGCATGCATGTGATATTTATAGCTTTCAACATTGGGACTTAAAGAATGCCTTGGCCTATATCGTAATGACAACCATATGGTTAAGAAATTTGAGGCTCATTTCCAACTGAGTGGCGCTTTAATTACACTAGATACCAGAACATGAGAAAACTAAAGGACGATGAGTAAAAGATGAACTGACTTTTATAATAAACATTTAACTCAACAAAGAGCTGCCCCATCATCTCAGTCACTCCAAAACCAACGGAGGAAGAGGAATCGCGGCCCCCGATTACTTTTCAACATTCTAAAAACAGGGCCGCTTTTACTTTGAAGTCAGCGGAAAAGTCTTGAGGACTCGGAGCAGACCTCCACATGATCCGTGGAGGCTTTCATCACCGGTGACATTCGGCGGAGATGCTTCTCGTCACAGCCACAAGCGGTGAAATGCAGAAACAAATAAAAAGACGAGCGGCCCAGAAGCTAATCAGCTTTCTGGACGAGGGATCGTGTTTCTGCTCAAAGAGGGGAAGGAGAGAGGGGTCTGGGCTCCGACACAAGACGTGACTCCCTGCTTTCTGTCCATTATCACTCCACATTAGGAGCTCAGCTGGGGGAAGGAATCCACCCTCTGAGCTGGGGGGGGGGGGAATCTCACATGGGACTCGGAGCACGGCAAACGGACAGCTGATGATGGAAACGTTGGATTCAAAGCACTTTAAAGTTCAAACAGGAGCATGGTTTAA
>OMKI01028232.1:0-18542 GCA_900302315.1 Phycis blennoides
CGAGAAAAATACATCAGGGACTATCATTCAAATCAGGGTATTCTGTTAGACGCAGACAAAATTGAAGCGAATCCTGTCAAGAGACAAGTGGCTAAATTGTGTCTCAACAGTCTTTGGGGGAAGTTTGCGCAGAGAGACAACCAAAATGTACAAATGCACATACATACTAAAATTTTAAAAAAAATTCACAAATGTCATTGAGGGATGAAATGAGAGATTGCATTACTTGAGTAATCATCTGGAGCGTTGCCAATTTTCGGACGCCTCTTTGTATTCTTCCCGCTCCTTTTTTTTAAATTAGAATTCACCACAAATACAACAGTGTGAAAAACGATATGAATAATAGAAAAAACATATTATCATGAATAGAGTTTACAATCATAGGTAAAACAAATTGTTGTCAAAAAAGAAAAACTACTTATTACTACTAAAACATGTGATCATGAATAGAGTTTGTGCTAACAGAGAATAATCTAGAGCACGATGCATATCAGCGTGCAGTTTTTTGAGTTCATCCATAATGTTTACAGGGTGGTTGTTTTGCATGGTCAATAAACTTTACTTTACTTTATTTACCCTAGACTGGAAAATTTCATGAAAATTCACACTATGCAAAATGCATTTCAATCTCCTTCCAGTTAACGATGAAACAGTCTGTGTTTACATTTGAGCCCAGTCCCTTATGGGTAATGTTGCTCAACCAACAGATTTCTGATTTGTCCCCGAGAGCTCTGTCGTAGGACGATAAGGACCTATGAGGACATGTTACGTCATCATCGTCACCCAAACACAAGAAAGTTGTATTTTTATTTGAACGCTGAAGCGCGAAGAGTAAACTTCCTCCCACGTATAGATTACATTAAAAAAGGAGGTTTAAAAAAAAAAAGGTAAAGATTACCCGATATCTCCCGTGCCCCATCGGATCCTTGCACCGGTGGTCCCTGCTGGATCTGCCTTTTGCAGGATTTCGCACCGCAGGCGCCACTCTTTGCACCGGGGTGATGCGGTCTTCACCCGCCGGAGGGGTGGTGTCGGTCGAGACGGGTAGAGGAGGTGGTGCAACCTCTGACGGGTACATTTACATTTACAACAACGCATCCTCAGCCGCTTGGCTTTCTTGTAAAACCTCGGTGAAACTATTGTCGAGGTTTCGTACCTCGTTCAGACCGTCGGTAAAATCTGTAATATTTCAGTTAATCATCAGTATGTTTTGTTGAAAATGTTAAATGTTTAAATGTTTAAATTTTAACAAGAGAAACCTTACCAAACCGCGATTAAAAAACGAGGCGAGGTCAAGAAGTTCAGGCCTGTCACATCCAATTAGTGGTTCGATAATTGAGGAAAGGTGGATACATCTTTCTCTCTCGCGTGGACCATAACCCTCCCGTGTCTTCACATCCGCTGCGTCACGCGGACCGGAGGCGGATGCGACGGTCACTGGCTTCGATAGGCCTTCAAGCGTCGACGCTAGGCGTGTCCGCGGCAGGGATAACGTTCTGGCGGGTTGTTGCTCGTTTATTTGGGGGGGGGGGGGTTGGTGGGTTGGTGGATATGATTCACTCATTTATCCTCCTGTTTTTCTTTCCTGCAAATATTGGCTCCTCGCGGGCTTGTTTCGGTTCCACTTCCTGATGAGCGACCGATGCTCTGGACGGAGAGAGAGAGAGAGAGAGAGGACTCTGCCCGCTGGCTCCATGTTGTTTGGTTACAAACCCATGTTGTTGCCTTCTATGGGAGGGAGATCTCTCTGGTAGCGCTCGTAGTTTTTCGGGTTTTGTTTTGATCGTTTAGGGAGCATCGCAATGCTCCGGCAGTCCACGGCAAGGTCGGCCGACCTTCCTGCCTTCTGCTGTTTTTGGCCGATCTCCAGCCTCCGGTTGTGTGTCCCTGCACTGGGAGTCTTTGGTTGTGGTTCCAAATAAACCTAAACCTAGACACGCAAGTGTGATCCACTTGCGTGTCTAATATATGCTGCGCCTCTATTGTTTGCATTGTACGACAACGTGATATTAAATAAATTGGAGATTTGTGGTCAGAAGTTTTTACGAGACATTTTCTAGGTTTTAACGGAGTCGTTGGCCTACCAGGAGGCCATCAGAAGCCTCAAGGGAACAAGCGCCATGGACTCTACATCCCAGGGATTGTGTGAGAGCTTTTTGCGGTCACATTCCAGCATAAACAAGCAGAAAACCTGACACTCCAGGCCATAATCACATGACGTGGCGTGTCACTTTAACCGTTGAAACCACAGTTAAAAGATGAGAGGAAGTTAAAAGAGGAAGCGTTTTTTGGGGGGGGGGGTTTACATCCAAAGTAGTTTTCATTGACGATAACAGTATTGTCCTTGATATAGGCCTGGTCTATGACAAGTGGACTCAGAATCAATCCAACTCATACCATTGTTACCATTATGACCCTTTAAAAGCAGCAGACCTACATGGTCTAAAAACTATTCTGTGCACTCAGCTCTGAGTGGACTTTTCCAATTATCTTAAATTGTCTTGCTTGGGCTAGCCCACATTCTGAAGAGGGGCTTTGTCAAATAGATTTATCATCTAGGAGACAGAGAACTTGGCAAAGATTAGATGTTCCAGCCACAGTCTGTGACTCCTTTCCAAGTTGGAATACAAAAGGCTGTTCTCAAACAGCAGAACCTCTACAGCCTTAGTTTTTTGGAATCATGTTTAGTTCCACAACACATAGTCCAACTCATAAGGTTCCAGGTGCACTATAGTATACTATACTAAAACATGGTGTAGCCTACCATTGGGGTGCAGTTCCTGAGACAGGAAGCTGAAATTAGTCATTTGTTAGAAAATTGAGAGAAGGGTAATGTCCCTTATGTTGAACTACACTTTTACATTTGACCTCACACCAGATGGATTGTTTGGTTAGCTGAAAAAAGAATTGTAAGTATTTAATCACAAAAGGTAATCACATAATGCATTCGCATAATATATCCACATAATCCTTTATGTTGCTGTCCTTGTTTTGGCACCACCTTGTACTGCTGTGGCAGCCATTTCCTGGTGAGACCTTGTCAGTAAATTTCGGCTTGCCAGGACTGTGCTTGTGTGTGTGTGTGTGTTTGGGTGAGTGGGTGGGTGTTGGTGTGTGTGTGGGGGGGGGGGGGGGAGGGCATATGAGCATAAGTGGAATGTTTAGTAGATGCCAAAAAGTGTTTTAATAAATGAATGAGGACGGACACATAAACGCGGTAGGCGGGAATGAAACGATTCTCTCGTTGACAATATGATTAATTGTGGTGTTTTTACTCATAGTCTATATTTTTAGGTAGATATTATTTAATGTTAGGTGGGAATGAACATTCAATTTGTATTGTGCATATCGCAGTCTGCGTATTGCTTGTTTAGCCCTACTATATGTTTGACACGTTGGCCAAAGTAAAATATGAATTCTTGCAACAGACAAACCTGGTTTAGCCAAATGTTTGCATGTCAATGTTCCCTCGGATTCCACAGGGAGAACAATTTGGGAGTGGTAGCCTAAGGAAAGCTGCAATGTCAATGAATGTGCAGACAGAGCTGTTGGTGAGCGCTTACAATACGATACCAACAAGAATCCCCCTACAGCACGGGGGATGGGAAGGGAATTCTCCGGAATTCAACCCAATCTGTTTCCTTATTATGTAAGTATTATGTAAGTCCAAAGTCCCTTGGTCCCTCAGTCGTAAGTTGTTGTTTTACAAAAGCTTTAATGGCCTCTATCTAATAGTGACACAATATAACGGATGTTATTTTTAGCGTAAAATCCTACAAATATATTTCCATCCACAACCATCATTATTGTAATATTGTAAAAAATCATATTAGGGTGTTCAGGTGTAACCATCTTACCATTAACTTATATCTAGTTATTAAAACGCATTATATACTTATATATATTGTCATTGAAAGCATAGCCTATATATATAATTTTCATAAAAGCATTGTTTTGTAGGCCTATCAAGTAAAATTGACTTGAAAATGTGCACGTACACTGGAGTATTAGCCACATATCGCCACCTGGTGGCAGATCTTATATGTGACATTCACAGTTGGCAGGTAAATTGGTTAGTTAGTTTAAATTGGTTGATTAGTTAGGTAAGTCGTTAGTCCGTCGAGGTTAGTTAGTTGGTTAGTTAGCTAGCTAGCTAGCTAGTTAGCTGGTTAGTGAGTACGTTTGTGTGTGGGTTCCTGAGCAACGCAGTTTGTGAGCAAGGAATAAGTATGGGTGCCTAGCTACTTCCCTTTCCTATTTTGCACTAAGCGTTTAGACTTCCTTCCAGGTCCCCAAACCATTGCCATGCTATGCTTACTTTTTGCAGGTCAGCCTTGAGAGCACTATCGTACCGGATATCCGGTAGTATACTTCTTATCTGTAAGTTTGTTTGTGTGTGAGAAAGCACGAGAACGCAAAGATAACTATCTTACCTGCAATGTTAGGTATTGACCTGTTGGCCTAGTAAATTCACTGTATAGGATAGGTTAGGATAAGAATAGGTCAGGGTAAGGAACATTAAAGTGGAAAGTAGAGAGAAGCTCTATGAATGGTTTTATTATCATGCTACAATACTGCCAGTTCAGTACTTCAAAAATATAGTTCACAAAGGTAAAGCAATAACAATTAACAAATAATCTAATTTAAAAAAAAATGCAAAATACCAAATATGAGGAAACAAGTAACCATCTTGTTCTGCAGCCATCTTGAAGATAGGAGAGTTGCCAAGCACTCTTGCGCTGAGGAAAAAGGAGGTCCTGTGGTGAAACCAATACGTGTGTGCGTGTGTGTGAGGCAGACCAGTTCGTTGTACCACCAGTGGCTCCTACAGCAGGGGTATAAGCGTCCACAAAAGTAATTTGTGGACATTTCCCGTGAAAATCTCACCTAATATGAGAGCTCAGCATATAGACATCATTGATTTAGTCAGATACGAACCACACATCTATCTGGTTGACTTACAATCTGTAGCACTGGAAGGCGGGTAGACTGTACACTCGCGACCTCTGCTGGTCAAGCTTGTAATTGAAAATCAACGATGGCAACAATTTGTTGCCCTTGACAGAGAGCCGTTACAAAATTACGCCTAAACGTAAAGAAGGCTATTCATTTGGAAGAATGACTTCTGCTACAGGACACCCTAAACCGTATATTATTTAGCATACACCACCCACCAAGTACAGCAGACAATTGATCAATTATTATTTTGTTCTTCATTTTATATTTAGGATATATATTTTCTTGTTTAGAAAAAGCTTTCAATGACAATGAGTATTTTTATCAATATCATTGTTATATTCAAATTGGTATGGTTACTCATTTTGGTCAGCAAATAAATGTAATCTAGGTGTAAAGGCATAAATCAAGATATTTTAAAAACGTATGAAACCTGTCCATGACCATGACTAAGACTACATGTAAACCATATACTGGGATAGAGGCCCTAGAACAGCACAACTTTCTGAACCACGTGTTGGGATCAGACAGGGATCATGTCAAACCAAATAACCAATTGCAATTCAATAATGGGATAGAGGATAGTGTGGGTGTTTCGACGTATTGATGGCAAGACATATTCATACAGAATGCACTTTATTTTTTCATCTATCGAAGTGCCAGGTAATGTTCAGAAATGAGACTACATGAAAGACAGTCTGAAGAAACGTGTGAAAAGAATGGTGAAGCAAAACTGGAAATGGAAGACAACGCGGTGGAGTACTGCATTTGCCCATCAGCTCTCTGACGGCGGAGGGGCTGCCCCACGCACAGCCTTGACCAGCGCTTGCTGGATCACAGGGTAAAGTTTGTAGCATCCCTCAATGCATGTACGCACCCCTGCCGTCAGAGTACCCTCGGCCATCTCTCCTTCCGACTGGAGCCCGGAAATCTGATTCAAGCTGGGGAGAAAGGCCACCGTCAGGCTGCCCTGGTTCTCCCCGCTGCCCCAGCAGCTGCCGCTCTCTTCCAGAAAAGTGGGGTCAATCAGGTACGAGGCGCCGTCCTGCCGAATGGAGCAACCGAGCACCAGGTCATACATCTCGATCCCGGCGTCGGCCAGGGCCAGGGACGCGCATGTGATGGCGTGAGCCAGGGCGGAACCGTTGTTCTCCAGGACCATGACGTTGACGTCAATCTGCGAGCGGGGGTACTTATGGAGGCACACTGCTGGCTGCAGACTCTCCAGTACCATCAGGGACAGGTCCTTCTCCTGACTACCCTGGATCCAGGAACCCCTCTCGAGGCAGGAGAATGGGGCAAAACGCATGTCTGCGAACAACCTGCACAAAACATGTTACGATACAAAAGAACAAAAAACAGAAACGATTAATTTGTGAACAAGCACATAACTATATTTTAGTATTATTACATTTTACTTGGCAAGTAGGTTTAAACAAAGTACTGCGGGACCCATTATGATGAAACACTAACAACACAAATGGACATCCCCACAAAGAAACGATGAAAGTATTAGGCGAATATGTTATGTTATCAATACCTCCCGCATTTCATATCCGTCTCATCTTTTCGCTCTGTTTCCTTTGGGCCGTAAACACAACAAATGAGCTTCGTGTTTCCAGCCTCGATGTATGCCGATCCTTTCGCTTGGCTTACAAGTCCACAACGGACAAAAACTGGTCGGACATCGACTTGATCACGATTCCTACCATCTGCTCTGGTGCCATCCGTGGGCAAAGATGTTTCTGGTTTGCAGATAAACCTAGACAAACTTTGTGACACTTCAGGGCCTCTTATTCTTTTTGTGTCAGTCGGCATTTTGAACCAAAGACTACAGTATTCACTCAGCGTGGTACAGGTAGTAACTGCAGTTGCTCTACCTCAAAATATGTCCCCGCTGAAACAAAATACATGACAATAGTTCCGGTCTGATTTGGCACCTGCTATTGGTCAAAAGTATTGTATTAGTTTATTAATGAACTGATCAAAATTATATAACTTCAGGAACGGACGATCGAAAACGAATGGATTAGTTTAGATTGCAAAGCAATCGTGAATTGTGACTAGTATACACTAGTAAGTATGCGTTCTATTCTACATGAAATATTTATTATCTCCAATATAGATAGTAAAAAATCGTAAAGTATGAAATATAGACTATAGAATATAGAATATAAAATGTAAAACAGCTCTAGTAATGTGTTTTTTTTCCTTTACCTATTCTCATTGCATCAGCCACAGAAAGTCAGATGGACAGTTGTCTCTTATAGTGAAAACTTGGTTCTATCATATATATCATGTATTCAACCGTATTTTGTTATATTCGTGTTTGCAATGTTATGAAATCATCTGCCGAATAAAATGTGAATTTGTATTGTCATCATGTCTTTTTCATTGCATCAGCCAAAGCTGAAATATACGAGGTGGCGGATTGGGTTTTGATTGACGTTGCGTTGTACCCAATCGAGGTTAAGTTTAACCACTATTGCACCAATGGCGAGGCCTGCTGGACATATGGGCGTGTTCCCACTCTGCGTCTTCCTTGTCAATTCACCAGCGTGGCTGAAGCTGTGTGGAAGCGGTTACTGCACCATTCTACGAGAATATCAACTTCTGTGAGTATGAGATGCATATCGCGCAGTTGGTTTCATTATCCTATCAATGCGGCTCTATCAACTAGAGGCGTAGTATAACTTTGCCTTTTCAGGTATAATCTGGCTGACTGGCTAGCTTGCCCGGCTAATTACATTGCTAACTTGACTACCATGTCGGTATTAGAAGATTAGAAACGTTAACAATTTACAAACCTGTGTGCTGATACACTGGTAACATGCACTATTTTGTGTTATTTTTTATTTATTTCATTATTATCATTGAATTGATATGCAACAGTGATTAAATTAAAAAGTCCATTGGTCCTCTGCGTCTGTCAGGGTGTCATTTTTATTATGAGCAGCCGCCTTATTGGTCGTCAATGGGGCTTCTGCAAGTTCTTAATTTACTGCACCTCTTAAACAACAAATAACTACTTATTAACGCTTTTAAGGGTGGCATACCGAGGGCCTTGTCACTTTTCTTGAGGTTGCTACGGACGTGGTTTTGGTGTTACCAGAGGGACACAGGGGTGTTTTTCATCTGTTTGCTTTGAATCTGTCCGATGTTTTTCCAATGGTTCCAGAAATGTGGGCTCTACTACTACTACTACTACTACTACTACTACTACTACTACTAATAGTAGTAGTAGTACCACCACCACACACACATTGGTGCTGTACAATTCATAAAGAGTCTTGTAAAGGTTTACCTTCATCCAATGAACATGGGGCAAGTCTGAAGAAGGCTGTCATTCATCAGGTGTTCAAAGAACAGGGCATCATACCGAATCAATGATAGGTTGACAAGTTAGAGGTTCAAATCTTTGAGTGTAAATAATGCCTTTATCTCGGTTTACTCCTCTACACCGGTCACCAGTCATACAATACACACTTTTAGTTTGATTCACTCTGAGTTGGTCGATATGTTCCTATTGCAAGGGCTGAAGCCCAAGTTAATCACAAGGTGTCCCACCTATGAGGTATGAGGGGTTGTGGGAAGAAAGCTCTCGGTGTGTTCATTTGCTTGCACAAGCCACAACACGATCACTATGGATGCCTTAGTACCGGACTAGAGTCTTACCTCCAGGGCTATGAGATTTTACCAAGAAATTCAGCGCTTGTTGGAGACTTTGTATTTCTGCAAGTGCCAAAAGGTTTTCGATATATGTTCCACGGCCTGTTTAGCCTCAGGTGTTTCTCTGCATACCGATAATGCTTGTGTCGTTGCTTTTGACCCATTGGGTGTTGCATTGGTTGAGAGCAATTTTCAGCTCAAACTGACACGCAAGCATAAAAGCAACGCTTTCACATCATCTTTAGTTGTAGTCATGTGACGCCTTGTAGATTTAAAAGTTTGTGTGTGTGTGTGTGTGTGCATGATTATTTATGTGCACAGAGTGTACTTTTTTGTTGTTGCCGTAAGCGGACAACTGTATTTAGTTCAGCTGGTTTAACTTTTTGTCGTCTCGTTCCACGTTCTGTGAACACATGGCATTTAGTTGGCTGTAAAAATGAAAGCGTTCCACACCCTGGGGACAGAAGACTGGCCATGACGCTACATGTGTGTCTGTGTTCTCACCTCACCCTCAGGAAGCCGGTCTAGAATGGACTCTTTGTTGAGTGCAGCTCAGATCCGTGAGAAGTTTATCGACTTCTTCCGTGGCTATGAGCACCAGTATGTCCACTCGTCGGCGGTCGTCCCCCTGGATGACCCCACGCTGCTGTTCGCCAACGCCGGCATGAACCAGGTACCCTGAGATCTTCTCTTCACTGGGACGCAAGGGTGCTTTCATTCTCTTGGTCTTCGAGAGGAACTGTTTTTTTTTTTTATAGTTTTTTTTTTTTTTTTTCTTTTGAAGTTATTTCTGGTCTCGCAATATTCATCAGACAATATTTGATTGTGGTTTTCTGATAAATCTTACCGTGCTCATTGCTTCTAAAATTCATACACAGGTCAGGGTGACCCACGAGAAACTGTTATGCAATATCAAATCTGGTGCCGTTATCATATCCCACAGTTTGACTAGTAGTACGTTCAGACCAGTCGGCGACACTGTCAACATTGGAACCTTGCAGAGACCTGACATCTAGCGGCACGCAACCACTAAATACTTTGCAAATGTTCCCCCGGCTCCCACCGTATTCTCTGCCCATGCCCCCCTAGTTCAAGCCCATCTTCCTCAACACCATCGACCCTTCCCACCCCATGGCCAGGCTGCGGCGGGCTGCCAACACGCAGAAGTGCATCCGCGCCGGAGGCAAACACAACGACCTGGACGATGTGGGCAAGGACGTGTACCATCACACCTTCTTCGAGATGCTTGGTTCGTGGTCGTTTGGGGACTACTTCAAGGTACTGTCTGATGGGCATTATTTGGATTTGGTCAATGCTGCCGTTTTTTTTTCTGCCCCCGCCCCCCCGCAGCATGACAGAAGGTTGATGAAGGCACTTTATTCTGTTGTCCTAGACGGGTGACTTTCAGGGTTCTTGGCTTAATCCTGTGCAAGAGTGCAAAGTCACAGACAACTTTATTGGTCTGCTGTGCATAAATCCGATTTTATAATGCGTTTCTTCGTGATGCGAGTATTTCTGCGTGTCTGTTCATCACTCCTCCCCGTCTCTTGCCTTAGCATCTGGCCTGTAAGATGGCCCTGGAGCTTCTGACCCAGGAGTTGGCCATTCCCATCGAACGCCTGTACGTCACCTATTTTGGAGGCAGTGAGGAGGCCGGCCTGGAACCCGACTTGGAGTGCAAGCAGATCTGGATTGACCTGGGGTGAGCCCAGCTAGATGCAATACCTCTCAAAAATAAATTACTTTAGTTTGATGGCTATAAATGACACCTTTTTATGACTCGCGTTATTGTATTATTGTTATCGCAACCATCGTTCTGTTGGGAATTGATATCCATAATGTATTCATACGTTGTGAAGCCATGCCAACTATCTACAATGGCTCATTTGGACCATGTATGTTGACAATATGAGTAATTGTTTTTAGTAATATTTCGTCATTTGGTCTTTGTTGATGTTCCACCCTGTAAAGAAAACCACATTCAGTTTTTTATGTCAGCATAATAATGTTGTATACCTTATTAGGATTAATTGTCAAAATATAAATATACAAATATATTTATATATAAAAAATATGTATATGTATAAAGCAGTTGCTTGCCTTTTTTCGGGAGGTCTTAGTAGTATCAAGAGTCAAGTCAAGACAACTTTATTGTCAGTTTCCATGAATGTACAGGACATACACAAAAACCGAAATGCCGTTTCCCTCGGTCCCTGGTGCAAGACGCAAAGCTTTAAGCTTGTGTCATTAAGTTTTGAGGGACTTAATGCAAGAGGGCTATGCCTCTGTCACGCTATTCCCCAAGCCGTGGTCCTCAGGAGGCCAGCGGGTTTTATTAGTGGACTTGTTTTTCCTATTGGAGGATACTGGCTCGGATAGGAAAGGTCTGCCGCAGGTTAAAAGAGTTGCAGAGTGTCGTGGGATTACACCTCAGGGAAATCACCCTGTTCCCTGCACCGAATCCCTCCTGAGCTCCTCGTCTGTCTGTAACAACAGGTGCTGTTTGGCTTTCTAGTTGGTTTATCTGTGTGTCTCTTTCCTATTCTACACCACCGGTCCATACATGCTAAGCAAGCCAACTCAAATGTCAGCTTCCTTCAGTAACGGTACAGATCAATCACAGTCCCTGGCCTGATTTGTTTATTTGTATTTCCATTCATAAGTATTTGTATGATGACCTTGTAGTGATGCCTTAACAAAGTCTCTAGTCATGCAACAATTGGCGTGATACATCAAAGCAAGCCACTTTAATCTCCGCCGGCTTTCAGAAGTGTTAACCAAGCTGCTTTTAGTTTTATTACTTACATATGTCAACATGTCGGTCAGAGTTCCACTTCGGTATAATTGCAAAACACTTTTACAAAGAATTAGCTTTGGCTCATTTGCGTTCCTTTTATGTTTCGCACATTCAAATTACCAATCTAAAACCTGACGGCGCATATTCTGAACAAATGAACTGTACTGTTTCACACAATGTCACGGCCACTTGGATAATTGCGTCATTGCCCTAGGAGGCTGTAATGAGGCTACTTCTCAGTATTTTAAACGTGTGTGTGTGTGTGTGTGTGTGTGTGTGTGTGTGTGTGTGTGTGTGTGTGTGTGTGTGTGTGTGTGTGTGTGTGTGTGTGTGTGTGTGTGTGTGTGTGTGTGTGTGTGTGTTCGTGTGTGTTCGTGTTCGTGTTCGATCCGTCAGCGTGCAAGAGGCTCGCATCCTGCCCGGCAGCATGAAGGACAACTTCTGGGAGATGGGAGACACGGGCCCCTGCGGGCCCTGCAGCGAGATCCACTACGACCGCATCGGAGGCAGGGACGCCTCTCACCTGGTCAACATGGACGACCCCAACGTCCTGGAGATCTGGAACCTGGTGTTCATTCAGTTCAACAGGTGTGCGGGAGGGCTGAGACGACTCCTCCGGGGGAAAGCCCAGTGACTTGATGGCTACAGACAATTGAGGCCAATTCTCTACGTTCAATATGCGAGAGACGCCTTAACGCCCAGCCTCTTGTGGCCCCTCCCAGGGAGTCCGAGACGGAGCTGAAGCCTCTGCCCAAGAAGAGCATTGACACCGGTATGGGTCTGGAGCGCCTGGTGTCCGTCCTGCAGAACAAGATGTCCAACTATGACACGGACCTCTTTGTCCCCTACTTCGAGGCCATTCAGAAGGTACATTAAGCTGTTGGCAGTGAGTACAGAGCGCAGATGTTAAGTGGAATCAATTGCTGCTCTGTCCACAAGCAAGGATGACCGCCCAAGCAGTGCTGTTGAATTATTAACCTCATCATTCTATGCCAATCGTAAAAACGTTGTGTAAAGGTATAACAAATCAGCAATTTAAAAGGCGATGTCTGGCTGTGACAGACAGACAACGTATTTCTGACATTATTCAATGACCACAATCACATTTTGCGAAGTCAAAATTAGCACAGTGTTGCTCAAGGTTTTGCCCAATGTTTGTATTTATTGGGAAACACAGCAGGGACCCCCTGTATATTTGTCTTGCCACAAAATGCTGTAGCATCGCATCCCAGGCTTGTAGGCCTAATCATATATTTGTAATGTCTGATTAACCCATTCATAGATCCAGCTTTGATGCTTGGCTATAAGACATGTAGACGTAATTGAAATGAATGTACCAGGCTCAAACTATTCTGTCATACGTTTTATTTAGGTATATTGTACAATATATTCATGACTTTTTTAAATTATTATTACTTGGCTTCAGCAGCATGGGGGATGAGGGACACAGATGTGTGGCCCACAGCTTGACTTTTCTTAGGGAGATGGACGACACTCCCTGTGGAGCAAATATTGGCTTGAAGGTGGAATTAAGGTCACACTAGAATTAGTGTCTGCATCAAGTTGCAACTAGCAAACATGATTTCAAAACACATGACTGCCGAAAAAATAACAAAATGTTGGACATCAAATGCGACGTCCTTTTTTTTAAAAAATCGGACCTTCTTTTGAACGTACTTGACGCGACGACGGCCCGCGTGTCTCCCAGGGTACGGGGGCCAGAGCCTACACCGGCAAGGTGGGGGCGGAGGACGCGGACGGCACCGACATGGCGTACCGCGTCCTGGCCGACCACGCTCGCACCATCACCATCGCCCTGTCTGACGGAGGACGGCCCGACAACACGGGCAGAGGGTGAGCCGCAGCTCTCCCTGACGACGGCCTCTCCCCCCGTCCGTCACGCCATCCTATGCACCGTCGCACGCTCTTCTCTAAACTATGGCGATAAGGAAAACCAATGTATATGCTAATATTACGTAGAGATGTTAATCATTCGCAGATTTTCTAACTGTGGATATTTATCACCAATGTTCCCTTGTCCATAAAAAAATTCTTCCCCTCTGCGTTAAATATTTAAATACTGTTTCACACTTGCAGTGCACTGTGTTCATTCATCCATCTCCATGATGCAGAGACCTTTTTTAACCGGTCAGTAAACATTGTCTTACCCGTTGCCTGCAGCTACGTGCTGAGGAGGATCCTGAGGCGCGCTGTGCGCTACTCCCACGAGAAGCTGGGTGCTCAGAGAGGCTTCTTCGCCACCCTGGTGGATGTGGTGGTCAGCTCCCTGGTGAGGTGGTCCGTCCTCCGTTCCCCCCCCCCCCGGTCCAGCTTGTTGATTCGCCTTCTCTGTCCGGCCGTCTGGGCCACGTGCGGTGTAGTAAGCAGTAAGAGTATGTGCTGTGCTGAGGTCGGCTCACTTACTCCCTGGATCCTCTGTTCCCTGTAGTGAACACGGGCGGCAGTAGGTCAGTGGGTAGAGCGGGTGGACACAGCGGGTGGTCCACTTACCGTAGGGTCGCCGGTTCGATCCCCTTGATCCCCCCTCCTCCAACTGTCCACATGTCGAACCCCACAAATGTACTAATTGTAAGTCGCTTTGACAAAAACGTCTGCTAAATGCCCCCTTTACCCTTTATTTATGGAACCCGGTATATGGGGAATTTCTGACACATTATGCACTGGCAATCCTTCGGCCCAACGTGTATTGATGTCATAAACAAGCCGACCCTTGTTGTACATCACCCTGTGACAGCTGATATACATTCATCATCCGGATCATCAGCCATGTGCTGGGCCTTCTCTATTGGATGAAGCTGATGACAAGGAAAGCCACTATGCAGCATGGGATGTAGTGTGGGAATAAGTCAGTAAATCAGTTGTGTAGTTATTTTACGCAGCATTATGGGTATCAAGTAGTGGGCACTGCAGTGGTGGAACGAGTCCCCTGCCAATGTCAGGACTGCGGGGTACCTCCCCATCTTCTGGAAGAGACTCAAGACTCACTTGTTCAGAGTTCATCTGAACAAAAAACAAAACCCTACCCTCATTCTTTTGTAGGTTGTACGTGTTGGCACTTTATAATTGCTCTATGTAACTTGGCACTTCGCCAGAGATGTTGTATACTAACAATGGTTAACCTAGCAATTGCAATGCTTGAAACTTGTTCTGGTGACTTTCTTACTGTATTAACAGCAATGAAATGTTTCACCTTCTTCCGACAAATGTACTTATAGTCACTTTGGATAAAAGCTTCTGCTAAATGTAAATGTAGTGCACCCTGTGGGGGTCCAGATGTGTGCACTACAAAGTGGGTGATGTGGTGAACCAATAAGAAAAAGGGTCACTCCGTTGATGGCTCTATGTTATCTCTCCATCTAACCGCTCATGCAGGGCGACGCGTTCCCCGAACTGAGGAAAGACCCGGACATGGTGAAGGACATCATCAACGAGGAGGAGGCGCAGTTCCTGAAGACGCTCACCAGGGGGCGCCGCATCCTCGACAGGAAGATCCAGAGCTTGGGAGACAGCAAGACCATTCCAGGTAAAGCCCAGGTCATGCTTTTTGCATATGTAGTTGCAAGGCCGTTAAGGGTGTGTGCACCAGAGATGAGGTCAGCATGGCGTACATTACAGTGGACATTGGTCTTTTTTTTTTTTGCTGTTTTGCCAGATGTTTACGTTGTATGTTCTATACTTGCCGGTTGCCACAACATCCAAGTCATGAATAGGTGTTTACCCACCGGCACCAAGCCGTGCTTATACCTTCTGCATATACAAGTCTCCTGCCACTTTAACACACTGATGAACCATTGTTGTTTTTGGATCCAACCTCCCCAGGGGACACCGCGTGGCTCCTGTACGACACCTACGGCTTCCCCCTGGACCTGACCGTGCTCATCGCCGAGGAGCGGGGCATGATCATCGACCTGGCCTCCTTCGAGGAGGAGAAGAAGGCTGCCCAGGTGAGGGCGCCCCGGAGCGGACACCTCCAGTGGAAAGGGAGGAGCGTAAAGCCGATGCCGACCGCCGGCGCGCGCCATAATCATCCTTTTTCCCTGGATTTCTCAATGTTGACCTTGGCTGTCGGGGCTTAGGAAACCCGAGGCAGAAGAGTAATTCTGTCTGCCGGCTGCACACCATGTGTTCCTCTTGAGTCAGCGTTCCCTGCGCTGGAAGTCTGTCTGCGCTGGAAGTCTGTCCCGCCGTGTGCACCTGCAGTGCCGCGGCACCTGCAGTTGCCCGCAAACTTTGTGGTAACGGTCTCTCTGTAGCACTAGAGGACCACGGCGGGATTATACAAGTTACTTGTCGGCGCCAAAGCGTTTAGGCCTCATTAATCTATGTTAACGGCCCGTGTTTGCTCTACTTGGATGCATTCCAGTGGTGTTTACTGCGCCCGCTTTGATTATCCCTCAAAATAATTATTTCCTTTGGCGTCGGAGGCCGTAAAAGGTTGATAATGCTGAATGAGGTTTCTAATGGAATTCTGTTGGAAGGCGTCTAATGACGACTCTTCTTATTAAAAGCGGCAGACCATTAGGTGTGGAAACCCTGTGTGAGAAGCCCTCAGAGGTGATGGGGAAGAAGGGGAATCTAATGGTAGCTACCTGCACAACCACATTAACGTGTGTGTGTGTGTGTGTGTGTGTTCTCCTCTGCCAGTTGAAGTCCCAGGGCAAGGGTTCTGGCGATGCGGACCACATCATGCTAGACATCTACGCCATCGAGGAGCTGAGGACCAAAAGCGTGCCCACCACGGACGACGGCCCCAAATACAAGTATTCCTCGGACGACAGCGGAAAATACGGTAAGGGATGCGTGTTCAAAATCTCACGTCCGTTCAATCCCTCCCCGCTTATGTGTTACACTGTCGCAATATTGTGCAGGCTGTACTCTCAAGGTTTGTTGCATGCACCCGTTGGTGACCGTCCAACTGCGGGGCGGCAGCAGCTCAGTAGGTAGTGCGGGTGGACAGAGCGGGTCGTCCACCTACCGTAGGGTCGGCGGTTTGATCCCCTTGATCCCCCCCCCTCCTCCTCCAACTGTCCACATGTCGAACCCCACAAATGTACTGATTGTAAGTCGCTTTGGACAAAAGCGTCTGCCAAATGCCCCTTTTACCCTTTAACGTAAATCGGTGCTTCGGTGCTTATCGTGACCCGGTGTCAATGAGCCAGGGCTCCGTGACGCCGCGCCTTTCGGTCCCACTCGCTGTAACGGCGTTCTCTCCTGTCCCCCGGCAGTCTTCGAGCAGCTCACAGCCACCGTGCTGGCCCTGCGCTGCGACCGCGCCTTCTGCCAGGAGGTCACCACGGGCCAGGAGTGCGGCGTGGTGCTGGACCGGACCACCTTCTACGCCGAGCAGGGCGGGCAGAGCTTCGACGAGGGCTACATGCTCCGGGACGACGACAGCGAGGACGTAAGGAGACGGTTGCCTGCTCTCGCTTGGCGCTTCGACGTTCGTACGGGCTCGGGAGGCCTCGGCCCCCCCCCCCGGGATTCGTCGGACCTATCTGACGAGGAACCGTTTTCATGCATTTCCTTTTTTTTTATTTTTAAATGAGGCTAAAGATACATTTTGGTGCGACTGCAGCCAAAGCGAAACTACCAGAAGAAAGCTGATGTCTGACCCTCCCGAGGCTTTAGAGGGCTTATTTTGTGTGTGTGTGTGTGTGTGTGTGTGTGTGTGTGTGTGTGTGTGTGTGTGTGTGTGTGTGTGTGTGTGTGTGTGTCCCCGTCCCCCAGAGGATGGAGTTCTCGGTGAAGAACACGCAGGTCCGCGGCGGCTACGTCCTGCACGTGGGCACCGTCTACGGCACCCTGCGGGTCGGCGACACCGTCACCATGCACCTAGACGAGGTGAGAGCGAGCGCAGCCGCGCCAGAATAAGCCCTTGAATTCGAGCGCCGTAAAACCCTGTCCCACCCCTGCTTGTGGCTCCGCGGCCAGCGCTCATTATTTCTCTGCCCTTTTTGCCTCATGTTTTATTCGCGTTTAACCAGGCGCGCCGCAGGCCCATCATGAGCAACCACACCGCCACGCACATCCTGAACTTTGCCCTGCGCGGCGTCCTGGGCGAGGCCGACCAGCGGGGGTCCCTGGTGGCGCCCGACCGCCTGCGCTTCGACTTCACCGCCAAGGGCGCCCTGAGCACCGGGGAGGTCCGCCGCACGGAGGAGATGGCCTGCGCCATGATCCGAGACGCCAAGGTTAGGGGGCCCCCGGGGCCGGACGCGGCGCCGATGAGACTTGGGGAGTTGACGCCGCGAACGAGGGCGGAGCCCGCCGAGGGGGGGTCTGGAGAGCGGGTCTGCAGCTGCATAATGCAGAATAAATGAATTATGGAAGCCTGGTTGCAAAGCACCTTTGGCCTTTGGCACCTTTTAAGTTACCAACCCTTTTTTTGAGTACATTTTTAAAATCAATTGTCTTAAAGGGATAGGCTGTAGAATTGCGATTATTTCGCCGTTTGACAAATATGAACCACTTTAATCACTACTGCCACTTTGCCTTTTTTTTTTTCATTATTGCACTCTGAAGCTTAACCTGCACCTTAATCGCTCATTTGCACTTCTGGTTAGAACGCCAACTGCATTTCGTTGTCCCTGTACTTGTACTCTGCACAATGACAATAAAGTTGAATCTAATCTAATTAATGAATGGCGCCAATGGCTTCCCGTGACCTTCGATTCTCCCAGTTGATGTGTGTGTGTGCGTGTGTGTGTGTGTGCGTGCGCGCGCGCGCGTCCTCCTCCTCCAGCCGGTGTACGCCATGAACGCCACGCTGGCGGAGGCCAAGGCCATCCAGGGCCTGCGCGCCGTCTTCGACGAGACCTACCCGGACCCGGTCCGCGTGGTCTCCATCGGGATCCCCGTGCAGGACCTGCTGGCCGACCCCAGCAGCGCGGCCGGCTCCCTCACCTCCATAGAGTTCTGCGGTGGAACGTGAGTCTGATGAGCCTTTCCTCCTCCTCCTCCTCCTCCTCCTTGCCTGCTTTGGGGGGTTATTGTGGGGGGCGGGGGGGGGGGGGTTGTTTATTGGTGAGTGTTTTTTGCAAACGGAGGGCGGTGACTCAAAGGAACGTTTTTTTGTATTTCTAATGGGTACTTCTGGGCT
>OMKI01028235.1:11832-43999 GCA_900302315.1 Phycis blennoides
GGAGAAGAGATATTAGTGAGACGTACAAACTGCTGTGATAAGGGCACGCGTGTCACAGACTCCCTCCTCCTCCTCCTCCTCCTCCCTCTATTTCTCTCCCCCCCGCCTCCCCCCTCCTCCCCTCCCCCCCCCCCCCCCCCCCCCCCCCCCCCCCCCACCCCCCCCCCCCCTCACCCACTCCCCCCCTCCCCCCCCCCCCCCCCCCCCCCCCCCCCCCCCCCCCCCCCCCCCCCTTTGTCCCCCCCCCCCCCCCCACCCGCCTCTCGATTCGAGCAGACCAGAGACCCCCTCTTGGCAGTATAGGCAAGCCCCTGAACTTTGCACGCCAGAAGAATGGGGTTATGGTAATGGTGGACCGTGTTTTTTCTTTCTCTCTCCCCCCCCACCACCACCACCACAAGAACCTTCCAGACGACTGGAGAGAGCTGCTGTGTCGCCCTCAGAAGAGCAGGAGCATTATTTATGACAGACAGACAGACAGGCAGCCGACCACCTCCGGTACCGCGGAGCCTCGTGGATAACGACCAGTAACAAAGCGGCTTAGAATGCACTTTTTTTTCCTCCGAGAAGGATCCCGGTGTGCGTCTGCAGGGCCCGGCTCCGCCATCCACCACCCACCAGTCAGACACATAACCCAGCACGTAGAGCATGCTCCACCAGCGGAAAACACTCCAAACGAACAGGAACAATGCCCACCACGGCCATAAATCACCTATGGAGGGCTAAGAGCGGACACATGCGCATACCGGGCCAAGTTAAAGCCACTAACCTGTTTGGGTACAGTACAGCCCGCTGGATATTGGGTCGAATCCGAGTTAAATCCACTACCAGTAAAACAAAGAGGCGAAAATGTACGGCCAGTCCCGAAAGAGGCCGAAACACCACTCATGGAGCGGCGCTGCGCATGCGCGGTGGTAGGGTGTAGGGGGAGGTGTGTGAATGAGTGCATCAAGTCAACATGAATGTGTTGATGGACTCATTCATTCATTAATCTGAGGGATAGTTCACAATGCAAGATCAAAATATGTTTGATGGATATATTGTTTGTAAAATAAAGGTTCAACAAAATAAAGACTCGTTGTCCAGTCTCTTAATTTTGTCAGACAACACTAAATGTGTAATGTGATAAAACACATGTTCTAAATGTATCAATAGTTCATCCCTGTTGTCTGATGCCCAGTCTATAGCCTACAGTAGGCCTACAGTATAGTGTTACTGTGGTTGACCTCCGTTTAAAAAACTATAGACAACGAATTACTTCTAACTAATTACATTATTGTTACTGTTTATTGTTGTTGTCTATTATTATAGTTATTATTCAAGATTCAAGATGTCTTTATTATTAATGTTTAGTGTTTACTGTGAACACCAACCACGAAGTCAAACTCAAACTCACAATCCCTTATTAATGAAATGTGATACTTTAGTCATACAAATTAAACCTACCGCTTAACACCTAACACAGAAGCCATCCTGGAACCACGATCCTCAGCTGACATCTCTCCAGTTCTCTGTCATCAGGCCGAGGAAATACAGTTTAGACATTACAGCTCAGAAAGGGTGTTGAAGTGAATAGAAAATTAGATAATTGAAGAGAAGAGATTAAAAAAAAATAAAGAAGTGTTTTTCTTTCAAAACACTAGTCATTAGTTCTTAGTTGTTAAAGATGAAATCACAGTTGAAACCACGTAAAGGGGAGGGGTGAACGTCCCTGGACAGCTTCACACAATCCAAGGGTCCGAATGTACTGACTGGGAGAGGTACCGCCCACTGTACTGTTTGGATAACGTATTTGTCAGCAGCGGCGAGAGGTACCGCCCACTGTACTGTTCGGATCACTGATTTGTCAGCAGCGGCGACGGGTACCTCCCACTGTACTGTTCGGATCACTGATTTGTTAGCAGCGGAGAGAGGTACCGCCCACTGTACGTTCGGACCCTTGGATGGGAAATGTACCCTGAGATGTTTTTCCCGTCCAGCGAGTTCTTCCTCAAACCAACCCGGCGAGTTGGAGCGGAGGAACAGAGCAAAACACACGGTGCTGTGAAGAAGAGAACACCTTTGAAATGATCGCGTTCGGTTTGACATTGTCTTCGGGTCCGTCTCTATAGTTGTTTTCTATTTAAAGTGGATCATGGACCATGGAGGAGAGATTCTTGGTGAGCCAAACGACAACGTCTCTGGTGACATTAAGCCTACAAGACCGCAGAACCCTCTGTTGGCATTCAAGGTGTACAAGAGACGGTGGTTCGTTCTGTTGGTGTTGTGTCTTCTCAACTCGTCCAACGCTGCAGTAAGTTAGCCTTTCACACGCATCGCAACACGTCAAAATAAAATCCAAGGAAAGCATGTACCTGACACTGATAGAGGCCGCCTTAAGAGCATCTTCCTCATGTGTCTTCTATCTGTTCTTTTGTACCAGATCATTCGTTATTGATCCCACACTTGGACTCCGAGAACATAAAGTCCACATGTATACAGCCCGGCCCACAGTCTTTATGGTAGCCTACTGTGGACTACCATCAAAACATTACAAACAACGTGATGTGACGATGTGCCATTGGTTAAAGTTGCGCACAACAGTCAACTTGTGTTTTCATGTCAACTACAACAACAGCTTGTAGGGCTACGTCATGTCGTTCATATCTTTCCAGGTGCGCCGTGCAGCGAGTATATTAAAACCTAGTCCATCAAAGTAGGACTTTTATAAATCCATCTCCAAAACATGGACACAACTTTCACAATATGTTAAGACATTTAACAATCTTGGATGGCAAATATAGGCCTTTATTGCATGTGACATACATTAGGACTACTTCATTTGCAGTGAAGTTAAACTGTTACAAACCGAGATAAAGTGTAAATGTTTAACAAGCCTTAGTATTGACAGAAAAGTCCATCTCCTATGCATCTGATGGAGCAGAGGTAACCCATGAGGTGGGTAAGAGTCCAGGACCCAGCTGGTTAAACATCTTCCCTACACGGCTTGTCAAGTCAAAGTCAAGTCAAAGTCAAAGTGAACTTTATTGTCAATCCTACCATACAATTAGTGCAAGTAATTATACAGAGGATCGAAATTGCGTTTCTCCAGACTCCAAATGTGCAATAATTGTAACAGACAACATATAACATATAACATAATAGTGCAATAACAAAATAGTGCAAAATATACACCCAGACAGACATTGGGCGTATACATTTTAGGAAGTAGAAAAATTCATAGTGAATGATGAATACCAATGATGGTAAGTTGCTAAGGTGTAATAGTAGAAGGTGCAATATGGCGAAGTGCAAAAGTGCGGAACAGCAACATGGAGATACATATGTATATCAACATGTATGGAACGTAAACAACATGTATGGAATGTAAACAGCATGTATGGAACGTAAACAACATGTATGGACCGTAAACAACATGTATGGAATGTAAACAACATGCATGGAATGTAAACAGAATGAAATGATGCATGTAACGAGCATGGTACAGACAATGAGTATAAGTCATAGTTATGGTTCAGGGTTAAGGTATAGGTTCATAGGGGTTATGGTTACGTCTATGTGTTATGGTAAAGTTTAGGGTGATGGTTTTTGTTGTTTGGGGTTTTTTCATTGTTCCCAAGCACAATCAAATCTTTCCTGGGACCCCCAATGTTCAGAGCTGGCCCCGAGCTGGGAGCTATCATCGAGGGTTGGTGGATGTGTTCTGTAATCAGTGGATTGATTGGTCCAGACTGTAGTCTGTGTTTCCCAAGAGGGTATAGATCCTATAGCCAACAATACCTTGCTCAAAGTATGACATTATGTTTATTTAGCTTTTGTTGTTATTTGTTTATTTAGCATTATGTTTATTTAGTCTGAACCAAACTGACCGTACAGATCAACAGTTCAACCGCCCTAAACTTCAATGTTGTATCTGTCGATAGTCCACAGAGAGACAATAGTCTATCTGTTAGTTTGGGATAAAAATGAGAACATTCATTGTACTCATTGTGTTGATGTAGAAACTGAATCCCGAAACTCGTCCATTCAAATCCCTCAAAACCCTTTCTCCTGAAGACATCTCGCTTTGAGATCAGCGTGTCTCCCAGATGCCTACCACATTGTAGACGGTTACTTCATGATGTCATCATTTCTTTATTCAATCTTAAATTAATCCTTTTTGTATTTTCACATTCACATTGTTCTTGTGCGTGTTCCGGGTTTCTGTGTCCCCGGAGGTGTGGGTGTAGCCATGAAGTCATATGAAGCTATTGTAGTGGAGCCCTGCATGTTGGTATTCAAGCCCTGGTCATGTGATGCCAGCAGGCCCTTCTAAAGATGGCCGCTGGCTCTCCTTCTCCTTCTCCTGCTTGGGGGTCTTAATGGACAGCCAACGCTTTGTGTCTGTTTCACACCAGTCAGTGATGGGAAAACCTCCCCGGGGAGGTGGGTCTTGCTGGCCTCTATACAGCAGTGCTCTGAAAAGTTTCTCTCCAGATAAAGCCTTGGAAACGAATTAATACTTCAACTAATACTGCTGTGCCACACACACACACACACACACACACACACACACTGTTACGTAGAACATTAATAATTTCACTACCCCCCCCCCCCGTCTCTCCTCCCAGCTATGGCTGACCTTTGCCCCGGTTGCGCACCAGTCAGCCCAGTACCTGAAGGCCAGTCTGGACCAGGTCAACTGGCTGTCCCTGGTCTACATGGTGGTAGCCATCCCCCTCAGCTTTGTGACCACCTGGATGATTGACAGCCTGGGCCTGCGAATCACGGTGAAACACTTTTATGCAAAGGGCCTTGCAGTGAATTTGAGATTTGAGAGGACTGAGGCTACGCTCCCTCAGGTAGTCAGGGCATCTTGGTCAAGGACGCGTCATTGGGGATCGAACCTTGAACCCAGGTTCAGTTGGGAGTCAAACGCTCTAACCGTGACATCACATGACAGCCTGTAGTGAGTCTGTATCAGCCTGTAGTGAGTCTGTATCAGCCTGTAGTGTGAGTCTTTATAAACCTGTAGTGAGTCTGTATCAGCCTGTAAGTCCTCATAAACCCTGTGACCCTGTGTCACCACTGTGTACAGCTGATCCTGGGCTCGTGGCTGAACATGCTGGGGGCGCTGCTGCGGTTAATTGGCACCTTGGAGAGCCTGGGTGTGAGTGACCCCTACCCCGTGGTGATGCTGGGACAGACGCTTTGTGCCGTCGCCCAGCCATTGGTTGTCTTCGCCCCCACCAAGATGGCCGCCCTCTGGTTCCCCGAGAACCAACGTGCCACCGCCAACATGGTCGCCTCCATGTGTAAATGATTTGGGGTTTTTTTTAATTCTTCGTTAAGAACGGTGTATGGATTCAAAAACAGCAGTTGCTAGAAATTAACCAATAGACATAGACATAGACATAGAGAGACTTTATTCATCCCCGAAGGGAAATTGGGTCGCTGTAGCAGCCAGGGTACATATAAATACAATACAATACAAAAAATAAAAATAAAATAAAATACCAAAAAAATAATAATACAAAGAAAATAAATACAAAAATGCAGTGGAATTGTAAAGATACCATAGAATAGTGATCTGATACCAGTACCACATTGACTGCCATATCAGCCAATAGCAAAGGCCTATATGGTTTGGCTTACCATGGCGCTATATATAACAGTAGTAACTAGAAAATTTAATTCCACGCGAGGAATAGGACAGGCATAGGAATGCCCGTAATCATTGAGATAAGTTTTGTTGAGGTTTTGTTGAGGTGGGGATTGAACTACCAACCCTCCGATTGTGGAAGACACGCTCTACCCGCGCTACTAACTCTAGTAGCGCTAAGGCTACTCTATCTACTGAGCTATGCCGCCCAGTTTCTAGCCAGAAAGCAAACAGTGGACTCAAACATAACAATGGAAAGCTAGGCTCAATGTTATTTCTATGGAGTTTTTTGCATGTTTAATCGCAAATATCTCAAAAAGTATAAAGTTTCCGAAAACTAAAAATACATGTAGATATAGATATATATATATATCTATATATATATAGATATATGTATATATAGACAGATATACGGAAGTAGACCGTTGTAATACAGTTTGAATGAAAATTTGGTGTGAAGAAGTATGATGAAAAGCGATATCTAGATTATGCACAATAATAAATGATGTATTAACGTGCATTAGATGTACTCAGCAGAATAGAGCTGCTGAAAAGCTCGTAGCCAGGCCATCCACCTCCTATCTGTAGAGCTTAACAAAATATAGAGATTGTGTTGCACACAAGAAAGGGAAGTGAAATTGGACCACACGGATGACTAGAGAGGTATTTTGAGACACAGTCACGTTCAACTTTGCCCCTTCAGCTAATCCTGTCCCCCATGGTTCCTTTTTTAGCCAATCCCGTCGGGTTGCTGTTTGCAAACATCCTCTCACCAGTGATCGTCACGACGACAGACAGAATGCCTCTTCTGGTGAGTTCTCCAAGGTCACTGCATTGCTGGCAAGTTGTGACGTTATACTACTTTGTTGTACACTCATGTACAAAGGCTAGTGTATTGGTTGTTATGTTGTAATGTTGTTATGTATGTAATGTTGTTAACAATACGTTTTGATGGCATAATGTTGGAGACATTCAACTCTTAACTAGTAAACCTACTCTTTTTCTTAACTCTTACCCAAGCGCCGACAAACTATAAGATGATCAGACAGAGTAGCAGTGCATTATGGTTAGGAATACAACGGTGGCCATCGGTCACCAATGTACACTCATTATCATGTCTCCACTAGATGCTGGTGTATGCTATCCCAGCATGCCTGGTCTGTTTCCTAGCAACCGTGGGTTTACGGAGTAGTGGACCCCCGACACCGCCGTCTGCCAGCGCAGAGTCTTCCACCTCAGAACCCTTCATACAGGGCCTCAAACTGGTAAACACACCTCAGAACCCTTCATACAGGGCCTCAAACTGATAAACACACCTCAGAACCCTTCATAGAAGGCCTCAAACTGGTAAACACACCTCAGAACCCTTCATAGAAGGCCTCAAACTGGTAAACACACCTCAGAACCCTTCATAGAAGGCCTCAAACTGGTAAACACACATCAGAACCCTTCATACAAGGCCTCAAACTGGTAAACACACATCAGAACCCTTCATAGAAGGCCTCAAACTGGTAAACACACATCAGAACCCTTCATACAGGGCCTCAAACTGGTAAACCCACCTCAGAACCCTTCAGACAGGGCCTCAAATTGGTAAACCCACCCCAGAACCCTTCAGACAGGGCCTCAAACTGTAGTAGTAGAGAGACCGACAGGTAGAGAAACTGAGGTGTGCAGAGTGAGAGATATAAAGAGAGGGTGTGAGAGAGAGAGAGAGAGAGAGAGAGAGAGAGAGAGAGAGAGAGAGAGAGAGGCAGACAGGGCCTCAAACTTGTAAAGAGACTGACAGAGAGTGCCAGAGATAAGAGATAAAGATCTAAACAGAGGCAGGCAAGCACCCGAAGGTTATATAGACGGACTAATCACAGACAACGGACTAAAAGATTGTCAGACAAGCAGAATACATATTTAACTGGGGACCAGGGAGCCGACCCTGGTGGTCCCTCTCAGTGTGGTGGTCCTCTCTGAGCCGGTCTGTTGTGTTCCAGCTGCTGAGGAACAAGCCCTACATGGTGCTGCTGGTGTGCTTTGGCTGTGGCATCGCGGTCTTCACCTGCTTCTCCTCCCTGCTGGAGCAGATCCTGTGTGTCCGCGGCTACAGCAACGTGAGAACCCTTCACCGCCCACCTCACCTGAAGAGAGTGGAAGAAGGAGAATAGAATAGATTTAAGTAAAATATTTTAAAAAAACACACAAAAAAAAAGTTCAGTAAGGCAAAAGTGAATATAGAAATGTAAGAAAAGAACGTCTCCCTGTATCTCGAACACCACACCAGACAAGCCCCCTAGTTGTCCAAACAACCGATCCCAGACTGCAGAATCCCCATCCTACGGTGGCTGGTGTTGGCTCTTTTCATTAGCGGCTTTATTAGCAGAGCGTTAGCTGGCTTCCAATCTGCCATACTTGCCCGGAGATCTAAACAGCCTGATTTCCTTTTTATCCGTCGGTTTGGTGTCAGCATTCATTATTCAAAGCCCCGCAACTTTCACACTCTTTCAGATATGTAAACCCAGCCATCCCCAAGGTGAAAACGTTTGAGGCACGAAAAACTCTTATTTCTAAAGCCTGAACTGTAAACCCACAGTGGCGTCTGCGTGGCACGAATGGAAACGTTTCGGTCTCAGTGAGGCTCTTATTCTGAAGCCCGAGCTATAAAAGCGCGTGGTGTCTGTGTGACAGTACTTTTCAGGGCTGTGCGGGTCTCTCTTCATCGTGTTTGGTGTGATCGGGGCGGGGATCCTGGGCCTCTTCGTGGACAAGACCAAGATGTTCACAGAGGTCACCAAGGTCAGCATCGCCCTCAGCGCACTGGCCGGCATCGCCTTCTCTGTCGTGAGTCAACATCTGCCTTTTCACTGCTTTAACTGATGTGCACCACAGTGATGAATGATACCAACAACACTGTGAGGGCTGATTAGAGGGCTGATTAGAAATGGTCCAGGTAGTAGGTGAGAGGTGGTTAGGTTGAGCTATTTTAAGTTGGAGATGGTTAAGTTTAGGTATATTCATTGGATAATATTAGAGATGGTTCCATTTTGGTTTATTACGCTACATTTACATTTACATTTACATTTAGGGCATTTAGCAGACGCTTTTATCCAAAGCGACTGGTTAAGCTCAGGTCATTGGAGAACGCAAGGTACCATTGGAATAACAAACAGAAAAAAAACTCTTTAATCCTCTTCTTTATGTCTGTCTGTGTCTCTCCCTCTCTCCCTGACTCCCTGTCTCTATCATCCTGTCTGTTGGTCTGTCTTGTGTGTGTGTCTCTCCTTCCCTCCCTCCCTGTCTCTCTCCCACCTGTCTGTCTCTACCTGTTCGTCTCTCAGGTGTGTCAGATGCGTGAGCAGGAAGTGGCAGTGGCTGCTGCCAGCTCCCTCTTCGGGCTGTTTGGTTTCGCCATGTACCCCGTTGCCATGGAGCTGTGTGTGGAGTGCACCTATCCAGTGGGGGAGGCCACGTCCACGGGCCTTATCTTCATATCAGGGTACCATGCTAACTCTAGTAGCGCTCGGCTAACTCTACTGTGTAAAGGAAGCCGCTAAAGCTAATTCTCTTTGCAGGCAGGTGCAGTCAGTCATCCTGATGGTGGCGCTGCAGGCATTGGCCAGACCTCTGGCCGACTCACCCTTCTCCACCTGCTCTGATGGGAGTGATGCCGCACTCAGCTGGAGGGGTACGTTCTATTCACTAGAACCTTTTATAAAAGCCCCCTGCAGTGAAGGCACTGAGGATGCTGTCTAGTCGAGAAAAGGTTTCTTGGGGTTCGAACCCAGAAACCTTTGGCTAGATCGTATACAAATATAGAACACACAATACTATGCATTATCACAACACAATGTAACGCAACACGGTGAAAGGTAAAAAATGAAAACATACGGCGCCACAACTTAACAACACTGCCGTCGTCTTCCTCCCTTGCAGTGTCCGTCCTGGTGATGGCGGGCGTGTTCTCGGGGCTGAGCTGCCTCTTCATCCTTGTCTTCAACTCCCCGTACCACAGGATCCTGGCCGAGGCAGAGGCGGCCGTGAGCCACAGGCCCAGCAAGGACTACATAAGCACAGTGAGCCAGGCCATCTACCAGGGAACAGAAGAACCAAGCAATTGCGCCAAAGAACATGGAGAACTAGACTGAGGAAAGACTACTAGAACTGCACAACATTGAGAGAGAGAGAGAGAGAGAGAGAGAGAGCCATGGTGATACTGTAAGAACCAAGAGAACACCACCAGGGGACACTAGAACCAAGGTTCCGGGACCAGAGAACATGGAGACTTGTATCCGAGGAGAGGGAACGAAGACCGAGAAAATGGACCAAGAATGTTTGTTTCTTCAGACCGCTGTGAGGTGCCATCACCAAAGACACATGAATGCACTCTATAGGATTAACTTGAAGTGGTTCAATTGAGAACACTTTTAAATGATCCTTCAGGTACTGACTTCCTGCCAAGTATCAGCCTATTGGTTGAAATCATGGCTCTGTCCACTCCACCCTCACCCTGTGGGTTCCCAACCCACCACATTTAAGCATTGAGCCGTACGTCTTGTTTAAAAAAACCGACAAAAATGGTTATGATTTGCTCAAATGCGTCAACAAGGCGAGATCCTTGTGTTTATCGGTTTGGATGCGTTTCCTGTGGGCTGACTTTTTATTGCTCCTTCCTCAACAGAAGCACATTTTTTGCACAATTCATCTTTACCACGGGTTACATCTGGATCTGTGGAGAGTGTTTTATAAACCACTGTCAGAACATGACATGATGAACGGAAATCCAAGAAGTCTTAAATGGTACATAATCTGAACTCCATGGTACCATCTGAGCCGTTTGGTCCTGAGTACATCAGGGATGAAGGCACTGTGACATGAAGGTCGATGCCAAATTACATTTTGACATTTGTTTTTTGAATAGATCGTTTATCTACTGTCATATTGGTCTGCTGGTGTATTAACTGATACCTTTCTGGTGGAGGAGAAAATGAACATGGATATCGCAAATCAATATCTATGATCAATGGGTCCATATTTCTCCACTAGATGTGTTACTGTGTGGCCGTTACAGGCCATTTAATGTTTTTCCCTTTAGTGACATCACTAATATACTGCAATGAGGACCAAACCTCGTAACAAGGTTGACTATTTCTTCAACCCCAAATTAGAAATAGTTAATGTAATGTAGTTAATGTAGTTTCATGTCACAGTCTACTACCACTACTGTGTGAATTGTTTAATCAAGACACTTTCTAATCTCTCTGCTCTTATGATGGCTGGAGTGGGACAATACTAATAATACTTGAATACCTTTGTACTCTTACGCTTGGTTGTAGAGTGGAATGGAAGAAAACAATATCTTTGAACGGTACTTTGACATTGTGTACTATTTTATTTGTATCACCTTAATGAGTAAATGAAGATATTGAGGAATATTACATTTTATCATTGGTACTGATTATAAAATTACATCTGTTCTGTCTAAGCAGACCTTGTGATTCCACATAAGACCATAGCTTCAACAAGTAATCACACACGGACGAGGAGATGGAAGAATCATCTTAACCAGACTGGTTAGACAAGTCTGGTTAAGATGATTCTTCTGACCAGTTAGATCCTCTGACCTCAGGGAGACCCTCTCTCATGTCAAATTGTTTATTCTTCCCTCTGAGGCTCGCTTAAACATCTTCCTCGTTCAACCACGTTTGTCCATCAAGAGCTGCTGCACTCCATCTTCCTCTACCTCTTCAGGGAGCTGTCTGTTGGGTTGACTGCATTAAAGATATGGTCATTTCTAAACATTGAGTCTATTCCTCTTAATTCAACACTGCGCTGTGTTCTGGAAGACATGTTCTTTTTATCGGTGCTCCTACGGCGGAGCACACAAATTTCTGGCTCTCCAGAGCATCGTAGCAGTTTCAGATCTACTCGTACGTTCCTCCATGCCCTCGGGTCTAAGGTCTGGGAAGGATGTGCAGTATATTCAGAGAGGACGGGGTGAAGTCTCTGTACTTTGATGCACACAATATATGCATTCATCAATACACATGAAACCAAAACACAAAATTGAGGCAACTATTGACATTATTCTCCAGTATTACTCCTCAGCAGTACCTCCGTGCTGTTTATTATTTCATGTTTAGTAATACTGATCACGGCGGTGTCGTTAAAAGGAGCTGTACACGGGACTGAAGAGCTGTTGGCTGTAAGTAAGCATAATGAGTGATACAAATATTGGTTTGTTTAGATCTCAGACCACCTACAGCTCACATTCACCTTCATTGGTTCAGTGAATCCTTCTTACATGTTATTCACAGGTGCGTAAAATGCAAAACATCTCCACGAGAGAAACCTTGTAAGGCGACCATTTGTTGGTTCTTAGGTTTAAAAATCTTTCGCTTTCCTGCCATCTCTTTAAAACTCTGGTCTTACCTACAGCAGCATGAAGGGAGCAACCTTTACGAACCACAACGTATAAAAGTTAAGCGTGCTTTTTGAGCCACAGCAGAAAAAATTGCATTCTGTTAAAACCTTTAGATATGTTATAAAAGACCTTCATACATGTATCCACAACTTGCTATGAAAGCAGTGCATCAATGATCTACCCATCAGAGGAGCAGGTTTCCTCACTAATTGACATAGACCGCGTGTGTTTGATGCATCACAGCCGTCCCAAAATAGAAAGCAGACATGTTAAGACTCTAAAGAGTTTTAATCAATTCCCAGTTCACATAAAATACATATAAAAAGTAGAGGGCTCTCTGGGTTTTGGGCCGATCTGAAGCCATCTCCGCCTCCGTCAGTCAGGCTCGCTGTGAGCGATGGGGTTAAAACACACTCACAGGACTAAGTATGTGGTAAAAAGAAAAAAGGACCAAAAACTAAAAACACTACAGCAAAATTAACAACGTAGACATTGCTCGTTTCCATTTCAGTCCGTACTCGTTGAAAATGTCCTAAACAACCGGCCACTATGTATGCAGTGAGCTCCTACATGGCACACAAACACAAAGTATAAAAATAAAAATAAAAAGTTGTGATGAGAATCTTGATGCAAGAGCTGGCTGGTTTGTGTGTGTTACTGGAGGGAGGGAACGGCGAACTGTAAAGACTGTCAGCCTACAAGCAGAGCATAGTATTGTTCCTGTGTGTGTGTGTGTGTGTGTGTGTGTGTGTGTGTGTGTGTGTGTGTGTGTGTGTTGGTTGGTTGTCTTGTGTCTCTCAGAGCTGCAGGGCACAGAACTGCTGGTACACAGCCAGGATGTGAGGGTCCAGCTCAGCCGTGAACAACAGGTTCTCCAGGGTCCCCACGTAGGGCTGGATGGTCACATGGTGCTGCAGACAGGAGAGAGCACAGATCGACCGTGTCAGCTGATTCCTAGAATCATTGACCAGCCAACTCAGGGGCGTAACAGTACATGAATTGTACCGACCGGTACAGGACAGGGGGCTCGGTGAGGCTCCGAGTGGCTGAGGAGTGAGTGGCTACCAACTTTTTTTTACGTGCCGAATTTAAATTAAAAACGAGTCATATATAATGTACCGTGGTAGTTATATGGTGTATAAATATGTAGTGGTAGTTACCGGTACATGGTGTATAAATAACTAGTGGTAGTTACATGGTGTATAAATATAGAGCGGTAGTTACATGGTGTATAAATATAGAGTGGTAGTTACATGGTGTATAAATATAGAGTGGTAGTTACATGGTGTATTAATATAGAGTGGTGGTTACATGGTGTATAAATATAGAGTGGTAGTTACATGGTGTATTAATATAGAGTGGTAGTTACATGGTGTATAAATATAGAGTGGTAGTTACATGGTGTATAAATATAGAGTGGTAGTTACATGGTGTATTAATATAGAGTGGTAGTTACATGGTGTATAAATATAGAGTGGTAGTTACATGGTGTATTAATATAGAGTGGTAGTTACATGGTGTATAAATAGAGTGGTAGTTACATGTTCTGGTGTATAAATACATAGTGGTGGGCTATGGGCGTTACCATGAGGAAGATCTGCTGCAGCCTCTCGGTGCAGGTCTTGTACCAGGGCGTGTTGATGTCCACGCTGGCCGTCTCACAGCGGACCAGGTGCTCAGTCAGCATCATGATGAAACGCTGCATGACAACACAGAGCTTTCCTTCACACACTGCACTCTGAGGCCCATACATGTACTTTAGAACCACCGGCACACGTTATCAACACTGTGAGACATAGAGTACCACTGGGTTGGGGGTCCCACTGGGCTGGGGGAGTCAGGGTGAGTATGGGTGAGTACGGGTGAGTCTGGGGCCAGGCCCGTTACCTGGAAGATGACGAGGAAGAGGTTCTTCTGCTCGCTCTGGGCCGACTCGACCTTCTCCTGCAGCCTCTCCATCTGCTCCTCCAGCTGGCCCTCCTCATCCTCGCTGTTCTTCTCCATGTCCTCTTCATCCCCGCTGTCCTTCTGGCAGGGACACACGCACACAGAACTATTAGTCCTGCCGGGAACAGAGGCCGTCTGTTGCCATGCCGACGCTTGTGTCGGTGACCCAAAAGTCACCAATGCCGGGACGTCCGGCGGGCTTCATAACGTAAAGATCACGTATCGTGGAAATAACATGTATGCAAACCTTAACTAGTCCCTCTCATCAATTAACCAGAAAAGACAGCAGGCTGTCCTCCCAGACCTGGACTTTACATTTACTATTCAACAGAGGAGTACAATTCAGCCCTGAATGTGACTGTGAATTCCCCCAGACCACTACAACCATCAGCCACCACCACCACGGCCACCGGGCGAACCTTCTTGTGCTGCTGCTTGTCCAGACGGGCCTTGACCTCCTCCAGCTCCTTCTGGATCTTCTGCACATGTTTGTTCATCTTGCGGATTGTCGAGTGCAGGATCTCCCAGATGTAGAAGCTGAAGACGGAGACAACAGATGTTAGGTTTTGAAAAACGCTGTAGTTGAAAATATGGAAAGTGTATATGTTCTGTTCTAGAATTATTATTTTGTTTAGCCTGACAATCACAGGTCAAACAGCCCTCTCGTGTCTTATATAATAAAACACAAGAATTCCACACATTAACAAGGTACATAAAAGAGTGAAAAGGTATCAAACGTAGCACAGGCATGACATCTTCCCCGTGTGAGGGCTGAAAGTCGGGGGCCCACCTGGTGAATTCGTGGGCCATGTCTTGTGAGAAGAGCCAGTTGGCCACGGCAGCACAGTCCACGATCTGGGTCCGGATCATCTTGTCCACCAGCCCGGAGATCATCTGGAACACAGCAGGTAAAGATCACGTAAATGCCCGCTGCGCAGCTGGAGGGAAGCTGGAGGGCAGCTGGAAGATGGAAATGAATAGCAAGTGCTTGGCTACATCTCTGCAGGTGAAACACTATGTGCTCTGTGGGCAGCAGAGCGGCGGGGCCGGTACCTGTGGATGGTTCCTCCACACCTCGTACACCACACGGAGGATGTGCAGCTTCCCCTCGTCGCTGTCTGTCAGCACCTTCAGGATCTCATGGAACCTGGAGAGTTGAGACCGCACCACAATTCAGACTCATCCAACGCTAATCAACGCAACAGGAGGCAGGATGCAGATTGTGCCCAACATAAGACAGTAGTTTGGACCCTGAAGGAAATTGCATAGTTATAATTGTTTGTAGTAAAAATGCACTGCTTGGTGTATTGGATTTACCAACTCTCTATGCCCAGTGTAACCTACTTAATAATTGTACTTGGTTTACGTGGTACTGATCGTATATTGTGTATATATATATACGTATAAATTATAGCTTTTTACTACCGATGGGGCTCAGACGTAATGTTTTTCACTCACTGCATGTCCTGCACATATGTGAAGTGCCAATAAACTACTTGAAACTTGATACATCAAGTGATACGTCATCCTTAATGGCCCTTCATGTGGAAGACATCTTTGTAAGAGTCTGGCAACTCCTCCCACACTCATGCTCTCATTTAAACGTCTAATCAATGCTTGTCTAGAGCGTCAAATGAATAGTTGTGTCACCTGACTGTAGACTTCCTATGTTAGTCTCAAAGTAGTCGGGTCACCTGACTGTAGACTTCCTATGTTAGTCTGAGTAGTTGGGTCAGCTGACTGTAGACTTCCTATGTTAGTCTCAGAGTAGTCGGGTCACCTGACCGTAGACTTACTTGGCGAGGGCGCTGAACGAGTGGCTGAAGGACTTGGCAGCCAGGTGGAGCAGCGTCTGCAGAAACACCTCCGTCTTCAGAGGGTTGAAGCTCTCGCCCTCGTCTGGACAGCACCACCACGGAGAGAGACCAAATAAAACACAAACCTCAATACACAGCAGACAAACGCACCATTGATCAACAGACGCCGGTCCAACAAAGCCGGTCCTTTCGCCGTGCGGACGGCGGTCCTGAAACGCGGTGGGACCACGAGGCTCAAGTGCACGTGATGTACAGTGTGTACGTGTGTTTTTGTGCCTTTATAGACAGGGTGTGGGAGCGGCGTGTAGCGTAGGTCCACACCAAACCCGGGTCAGGTCAGGAGGGTCTGCAGAAGCAAGGCGCTGAGGGGCGCAGAAGAAGAAGCTCACCGTCGTCCTCCTCCTGGTTTGGTTTGGGCATCTCCTTCAGGATGGCCAGGATCTCCTCGTTGGACGCCCGGTTCTTGATGGCGTTGCCCACGGTGATGGAGGTTTGGTATCCTGGTAACGACGCTACACCACAGAGAGAGAGAGGGAGAGACAGAGACAGTCTGGTGTTGGGTTTGATGTCTCCATACACACAGCGGGGTACTCACTGTTAAAACACCATTATAGTCACTGGAACAACACGATAAGCCAGTTCTCAGAAACACGGACCAAGTAAAAGTGAACCTCACTCCCTGATATACTCTCTGGATAGTCGCTTTATCGCAAGTACAATCACTTTATTAAAAAGGAGCCAAGACTTAGGAGTTATCGTTTGAGTGTAGTCTGCTGTGAGTCAGTGAAATGCTCTGTGAGAATATCTGTTCTGGTTGACCGCATGCCTGCCTCCGTACGAGACAATTCAGATTGCAGACTTTGGATGGGTCAGGGGAGTCCATCTTTCCTGTTAAACCACATTTGCGCACACAGAGTAATCATCCCAGAGGCAGAGACATGTACAGAGGGAAGGAGCAGAGGGTAGGGGGGGGGGCAATCTCTGGGTTGTCCCATTTTCTAAATCTTGCCATCTCCTGCTCTTCCTCCCGCTTGCCAACTCCCAACGCTTACTTAAAGCACCTCCGAGACAAGTACTTGCAGCACATCGACCCCGAGAGCCTCTATTTGGTTTCCCTGCGCACGTGGCTCAGCTTTACGGGTTTGGGCTGCTGGAGGACCCCCTACCGGCGGACTCCTCTCCATATTTGTAGTAGAAGGTGGGCTCGGGGGGGATGAGGGCGGTGAAGGCGGCCGGTACGATGTCCACGATCCTCTGGTGGTAGGACAGCCTGGACAACACACACACACACACGGTGGAAACACCACTTTGATTATTCAGTGAAGATGAGCCGGCGGGATGGTGTGTAGAGGCTGGGGCTCGTCTCTCAGCTGAAAGGTCACTGGTTTGAGGTGCGGTATCCCCCGGCCTGCTGGCCTGCCAGAGCCACGTGTCCAACCATCCACCTGCTCTTTAATGACCGCTATCTGAATGAACTTTAAGTGGTGTTGGAACACAGCATGCGCTACATGACTCAAGGGAAATATCAGTTATATCAGAAATATTTAAACAAAGAGGCAATACAAAGCTCCAAATCTCTTTGTTGGTTTAACGATCTCCCCGAGGCTTCCTTACCTCATGCTCTTCTCAAGGACTTCCTTGACAAACTTTGGCTTGGGTTTCTCTGCGTCCATCGTCAAACAGTCGGCCCTGAGGAGGGACAGGGATTCATTAGCAGGTTCCACCAGTGACGCGTTTATCAAAAACACTGGGCTCACATCGGCCTTCACCCCTGACGATGCAAGCTGGATCGACTACGTGATTATGAATGCATATTCACTTCAAAATATTTTAACTCCAGTATAAATAAAGAGTACTTCTTACCAGTCATCCCAGCTCCATCGAAATTGGAAGTTACTCAAATGGTGAGAAAACCAGTTGATTAGTCTGAGAAAAAAAATAGAATAAAATAGAAGAGTCACCGCTTGCTACATAGATTTAATGGAGGCGTGAAATCACTTTCACCCCCTGTTGAAAGCCAGCTCTCACCTGTCTATGCATGTGGTGTTCATGGTGTCCAGCCGCATGTACAGCATCTCAGTGGCTTGGGCCAGCTGGCAGGAAACTGTCAAGGTCAAATGTCAGAGAGAAGACAGCCAGCACGACCTAAAAGGTCGTAATGTATATTCACATCTGACATAACAGTAGTACTGTCAACTTGGTGTGTTATGCTAAAGCCTGCCTGAAAAGGTTAAATACTCCAAACTTGGGCTTATTCTACCTTTTCCTTTATTGTACTTATATTCAAGTTGTTAATTATATATTGGTTTAATTTTTCTAAATCATTGGAGCCCTCCGCATTTAATTGTACTGATCACATACGTGACTATGTGACTTGTGACACAACAAGCAACTCAACTTCCAAGTTAAAAAAGGTATTCAACGTTTCTATAGTAGACTCAATAAGCCCTCCAGAGTGTCCCGTCGGGGGTGAATTAATCCATCTGATCCAGAGCTTCCCCCCGGCAGGGCGGCCCGAGGATACGACTTGAGGCAGAGATCCAGGCTGCAGCTTGCACAGTTCTATGAGCAGCGTGGTGTACATGACGTCGATGTTGGGCGCACAGGGGAGCTGGAACAGCTCTCCAAAGATCACCTGGAGGACACGTGGAGATGCATTATCATCTACGTCTTTGGACGGAGGCGTCGCTAACGTACCGGTTGCCATGGAGACCGGCGTACCTCCACGATGTGGTAGTTGAGGGGGATCTTGTTTTTCCCGGGGTAGCTGAGTAGCTGGGCCGCGCTGAGGGGAAGGAACGAAGGAAGAAGGTCAAGTTCACGTACGCCGACCGATCACACACATCAAGCGTTTCAAGTATTGGTCATTAAATATGAATACACAATGTCAAAAGTGTTGAGCTACATCTGGTCAATAGTCCCGTTTAAACCCCTCAAATATATGCCGTCATCTTTGAACCCTGGCCCACTGCAAAGTCGTTAGTTGGCCCATGAACACGGCATCACCCACCATGACTTCCTCTCCTTCCAGTGGGACTTGATGATGCAGTGGAGGTTCTCCTCGATCACAAAGCGCTCCACAGAGTGGCTGCCAGGCATCACCGGGCCCTGGGCGCCAGGACAGGGTTCAGGGAAGGAGTTCAACATTAATCTTCCTTTGCCTGTGCCTTAAAGGTGTAGTGTGAACAATGTAGTGTAGAGTATATATATATATATATATATATATACACATATATCACTGCACTACGGTTGATACTGTGAACCATCTCTTGGAAATTATTTTTCCCTGTGAATTTTACTCTGTAAATTGCTGCTGCTGCAGCAGCATGAGTTTTATCCATCTATCTAGAATTTCAGAATTGCACAATACTGCCACATGAGGGCGATAAACACCATGTGCTAATTGAAGCCAATTTACCAATTTCCTGTGAAACGCTCTCTTAGCAACTATACATGACAGGAACGATTTGTCCAGTTTCAAAATGGTGGCCAGACACTGGATTACCAGTTGCTAGCGGCGTCATGCGACAACACACAACATGTCCCCTTACCTCCGGGGCGTCCGTGTAGTCGAACATGCGGAAGACCACCCTGGGCATGGGGTACTGGGCGTCGGGCATGTGTCCCGGCGGGGTGAACGGGGGCAGGTTGTGCTGCAGCGCCTCACAGAGCACGCTGTCGAACGCGATGTACGGCCGCAGGATGTGCCTCTCCTGCCAGCGGTCCTTCTTCAGCTTCTGGATCTGGGCCCACAGACAGTCCAGGTACTGGGGGGGGAACCAGGACCAAAGCAAACTTTATTCATGCAGTTCATGAGGCAGTTTGTTATTGTACGTGGTTGATGGTAAAAGGCAGAGAATGAACGGGATGAATATGGAAAATGGACTAGTGGATTAATGGATCGTCTTCAACAACCTGAATGTCAACTGGATTCCGGTTTATATGGTTGTCAAACCATAACAACCTGAATCACAGAGGTAAGAGTTTAACAGAGGAGAGAATAACACCCTACTTGACCAGAGGTTTTAACATTTTGATTTCCAACATGGATATAAAACAGGTGGAGGCGTGTTCCTCACCTCCTCCTGGGGGTGGGGCTTCTCAGCCGTCCACACCTGGAGCATGGGCAGGTGGGTCTTCGACCGCCTCCTGCAGAGGAAACACAACCACAAGGCCCTGCCTGAGGAGACATGGCGGGCAGAGCTTGCAACAACCTTTAAAAATCACTTCTCACAAACAACTCTGACAAAGTGTCAAAGTGTTTGATTGAAAAGCGCTTACTTGAGGTATCCTTCGATCTGGCTGAGGAGGCGGTCCATCTCCACGTCTTTCTTCTCGTAAAGCTCCTTCCCCACCCAGGGCAGACAGGACAGAACCACGTGCACGAACCAGTCCGACCGCACCTGAGCACACAAAAGATCCCAGAGGACAACTTCAATACTAAAAGGTGGCGAGGAGAATTGACCGCCGCTGTGTCGGCATCAGCACACGTTCACTGTGTAGCGTTTCCCTGAGGAGATGCCTACAGAGAGACTCTGTGCTGCTCGTCTACCTGGGGTACGTCCTCCTCCTGCGTCACACTGATGAAGTTCTCAAACATGGCCACCATGGAGGGAGCGGCAATCACGTGACAGTTCACCAGGTCGGACAGAAAACGCACCTGACAAAGCAAAAATATTGAATTTTTTTTTTAGGACAATTGGATCCAAAGCTACTTACAGATATACATACAGACACAAGTTGGTGTTTAGTTGACCGTTTTATCCAAAAGGTTTTTGTCTTTTTAGATACATTGAGGAGCAGGTTTGGGGTTAGAGCATCTAAGCAGAAGAATGCCTCCATGTTGAATGCGGGCCTTGGGGATCAAACGCAGTACCCCTCTGGCTGGGAGTGGACAACCCTGACCTGCCACACTCATGTTTGAGATGCTGAAATACATTGCATCGACACGCCATTGCCGTGTTCTGCGACACTTTGGGGAGAAGCCATTGACGCCACGAGTCACACACAACTGACCAGGTAAAGTGCTTCGTTGTACAAATTGTTTTTCAGTGTTTCCTTGAGTTGCCTGATCATGGCCTCCACAAACTCGCCACCAAAGTTGTAGTTCCTGGCGTTGAGGAGACCCACGAGAGTCGTGTACACCGTAAGCTTCTCAGGGAGGGTTCTGGCACTGAAATACACAAAGGAACAAACAGAACCGGTCCAATGTGAATAGAACAACTTTGCAGGAAACAAAAAAATCAACTACTGGCGACTAGTCACTGAATGTGTCCATTGCTCGTAAAAAGCCATTTCACAGGAACATACACGGCACACAAGATGCGCAGGATCTTGTTCTTGTAGTTGGGGAGGTCTGCCTCCAGCACCCCCGCCAGGCCTTCCAGGTTGCTCTCCAGGGAGGAGGTACTCTGTGGGAGGAAGGGACCAGCATATCAGACACCACACAACACAACATTTAAGCTAGCGGTCTTGTGTATTGGAAGGTGTGCTAGGAGAATGCCGGTCAAACCAAGGCCAGCGATAAGGATAATGGGCCTATCTTCAAAGATCAAAGAAAGTAAAGCATGTTGTTTGAATTGTACCTCGCGGTTTTGAATGGGACCACCATGGGACCCAATGATGTGGCATGATCGTACAGAGTGTTGGGTCACGTGTAGGAACATACCTTCTCCCCCACGCGACATATCAACGACTCGAGGCGGTCTTCGATCTCAGTGGGCTCCGAAGTTCTCCTCCTCTTGTGGGCCTGGCCTCCTATATGAAGGGGTGAAGAGTTTGGTGATGAGCTGAGCCAAATCAAACTTATAACACTAACATGCCCAGCGCCCAATCACTTGACATGAAATGTACTCTCCCATGTCAGAGGACAAGTAGCCTGGCTACTTGACAAGGCTGACAAGGCTGTTTAGATAACACTTCTAATAAGTGATGAATAAGACTTATATTTATGTATTTATATGTAGGTATACTATGAACTCTTTGTCCCAATTCTCTTTCCCCGTCCTGTTTTTTGTATGAAATGGTGATGACTCAGTCATATTGCGCCTCTACGGACAGCTTGGGTCATCCGATATGTTCCAACATGCCTTTAGTTCCTTAAATATCAACTTGTGTCAAGTATGAGCAACTTTCTTTCAATCAGTCTGAGGTGTTCAATGTTCAAAGTGTTCTAAAGTGAGTGAACGCCTCACAAACTTATTGACAGAAAGTTGCTCAAACATGACAGACATTTGTGTATGACTATAGGCATGCTATATAACATAGGCATGCCGAAACAAGAAGTGACAAGCTGTTGTGCAATACCATAGTTTATAACCATCACATTTATTTAACGGAGTCTTTGGCCCAAAGCAACTAGAAACAGTAAGGGCATTCAACAATAAAAAATATAACCCAAATAGTGCAAGACTACGTTAAATACATCAAATAAGAAAACGTATTCAAGGACTACAATAAAGAAACAAGAGAAAGCGAAAAAGGAACTACCACCATTCAATACAATAAGATAAGACGATAAGAAAGAAAAAAAATATAAGAAATTCTCATGAATGAGGCACTCCATGGAGAGAATTGTGAGACAACGCCGTCTTGGCTTGCGTCTACTTCAAATGTATAATCAATGCTTATCCTGATACAAATAAGGCCGCTGGACATGTAAATACTACTTGCAAATATAAGATTAACTTTTCTAGTAACAGTACCACTCGCATCACTTGTTTGGGCCACGCCCCCAGGTTAACCACACCGCTTGGCCAGCGGCTAGCGGCTAGGCTAAGTCACCAGAGATGCAGACTAAACGCTGTCAAGCAACTTTAGTCAATAACGGGGAGCGTGTAATAAGCCCACCGCATGCTTGTTAAAAGTGACGATTTGAAACATCCCCAGCTTCTTAAAAGGCATTTACATGTTTGGAAACGCTCATTTTTCATTGCACACATGCGACGATAGAACCAGTCAATGCTCGCGTCCACACGCTAGCTAGCCGACGCTGGTTAGCATCCAAACAAACGGTGTACTAACATCTACTTACCGTCACCCTCGTCACTGTGCCGTCTCCTTGACATTTTCCTAATGCCGTTAAACTAACAGATGTTGAGCGACTCGAGCAAAGGGAATAATTAACAAAATGCGTAACCAACTTATTAGGCTTATAAATGTCGCCGCTGCAGAAAAGAATAGCGGTCAGATTCAAGTGATGCACATCCGGTGCAGCGGGAGGTCAAGCGGATGCTGAGGCGGTCCGCCGTGTTTAGTCTTCCGATGTTTATCCAGGTTTACCTGAACCAGTTTTTTTAAGACTAAACATCCAGGTTTTATTTACCGATTCCTTATTTTGTCAATAGATACGTGTGGTTATGGATCACAGAAAATATACTTCTGAAACAAGTAGACATGAGTCAACATTGACCACGTGACACTGAAAGGAACCAGTGTCTTGTGTATTTAGAGTAAAACAATAGTGTTTCAAAAGAAAATTGCGTCTTATTCAAAGTGTGAGATGGCTTCGGACGATTTTTTCCCTGACTTGGATTTGGAGACTTTCACGCGGAATGAAGCTAAACCAGAGAACCAGCAACTTTCTACAACACTAAGAAAGCTGTACACTTTCTGCAGAAGACAAGTGAGTAAATCAAAACGCAATAAAAAATAAGCATTTTTAGAAGTTTCCATCATTTCAGATTAATAAATAATGTATTTTTGCAGGCATTTTCGTCATACGTGGCGTCAAAACGAAATGTTAGTGGCGGGGATTCGACCTCACAACTAGTCTGGTACTGTTGTGACCAAACCTTCGGGGAGCCCTCTTCTGTTCACAAGCATGTGGCCAGGACGCACCAAACCGAGGTCCAGCAGCTCACAGAGGTCACATTTCAGCGTGTGTTGAGCCAGCTAGAAGATAAAGCATGTGGAGGACAGCTTCCCAGAGACCACCACAGAGATGCAGTGGACATCTCCTCATGGCTGCCTGATACTTCTCACCTCACCGAGGAAGAGCTTCAAAAGTAACAATCATGGTTTTGTTTAACTCCCTTTCTGTGTGTATGTCGTAACGCATTGTTCTAACATCCTTCTGCTTGTCAGGGGCTCAGGTAAAGTCCTCCTCTATTACCGTTACTTTCGGGTGGACGACCCCTACACTATCTGCGCATGGCAAAAGGCTCTGTGTGAGAAGCTTCATTTAACTGGCAAGGTAAATATGAACTACTACTACTACTACTACTACTGATACTACATACTCCTCAGCGTTCCTATAACGTGAGGACCAACTTACAGGAAGTGTTAAGTGAGTCTGGTCCTCTCTTCTGGGCAGTCTGCTCGGTGAACTGAGGACATCACAATCTGTCAATACTTAATAAATTAAAATAATTGTTTGTGTATCTTTCACCTCATGTATAGATTGTTTTTTCTTATGTTGTTTCCGTTGTTAAGCACTTTGTATTGGAGTTTTGCACCAAAGTCCCTATTTAAATAAAGCTATACTGATATGTATCTGGAGGTAACGGCTGTATATCTTTATGTTATTGTGAGGTGTTTTTCTCCTACAGGTACGGGTGGCGACAGAAGGCATTAATGGAACAGTCGGTGGGACCGCCTTGGCCACTGAGCTCTACATTCAGACCATGCGCTCCCACGCACTTTTCAACACCATGGAAGAGGAAGACTTTAAGGTGGGATGAAGATCATACAATTGATGCAATCAGATCAGGCAGCAGAGTTAGGGTTACAGTATTTCTCAAAATGATTGTTGATTTACAACCACTATGCAATGTATAAATATTGTATAGCCTGATTGTCATATATTGTTATTGTCAATATAATATTACATTTTGTCAAAGGTTTTAATTTCAGTTACAGAAAACTGTGTCACCAGTAGTGTTGTTTAAATGTTTATGAATATTATCAGTAATTATGAGCAACACTCATGAGAAGCTCTCTTTTGAAGTGCGTGCGTGCGTGCGTGCGTGCGTGTGTGTGTGTGTGCGTGCGTGCGCCCTCTCTCCAGTCTAGCGACGGGGGAGCAGAGTGTTTCTCAGACCTGAAGGTGGGGGTCTACGAGGAGATAGTGCCCATGGGAGTCAACCCTGATGTCATCTCCTACCAGCTGGCAGGTAGCCTTCACCTCTGACTACACATCACTGGCAACGATCCTGATGCAAACAGCGACACCATGCTGGGGTCCTTGATATCATACAGACAAAAGCATTCCACTCCCGTCTGTGGGGGACGGGAGACTCGACAAACACGAAAACAATTTCAACAAACACCAAAAATAGTACGTTTGGTTCCGTCGGCTCTAACTGGCTGGTCAACTGCGTGATGCAAACTAGCGCGGCTCGGCTGGCAGGATGGCGTGAATTTGAGGGGTACAATTCTTGTAAATAAAGCGAGATGTACGCGAGGCCAGCTTATATTTGTAGAATATACAAGTTGATGTAGGATGTGATTTTAGTCATAACATTATTGAAATCACTATCGATCAGCACTGACCACAGATATGTCCAAGTTATTTGAAGTTCCGAGCGAGTTGAAATGCCTCCACGTTGTGACTTCAGGAGGTATGGGAGTGTTGTTAGTTAATTGTATTATTTCTTATAGAAGATGTAGATGTAGATGTTCTATTTTTGGTATAGAGTCCTAATGTCTATTTATTTGTACAAGACGAGCAGTTTTCTAAATAAAAACCTAAAATAAAATAATAAAAAAGAAATAAGAAAATAAAAAATAAATAAAAACCTAAGCTTTTTGGTCAAAATAAAGGGTCCCAGAGTAGATGTATCTTTGTGTCTGTCAGGAACCCACCTGAACCCTGAGGAGTTCCACCAGGAAGTAGAATCTCTTCTGTCTGAAGGAGGGTCCTCTCAGGACACCGTGCTCCTCGACTGTCGAAACTTCTACGAGAGTAAAATCGTATGTGACATCTCATCTCTTATCATCTGTCAGTGACAAGGTTTCCTGTTTACTCGGTGTCGCACCAGATCCCATCTGATGTGTGTTTTACATCTTTATCCTTCGTTTGCGCAACTGAAACGATTAGTCGATGTCTTATAGCGATGATAAAGTAATGTTTCCCTGCGGTAAAAGGATGATTTTTTTATTTTTTTTTTATTGACAAAAGTGAAAAGAATTTAGATTAGTAATAAAGATCTGTTTCAATTCCTCTGATCCCAGGGCCAGTTCAGTCAGTGCTTGGCTCCTAACATCCGCAAGTTCAGCTACTTCCCAGATTACGTGGACCAGAACCTGGGCCTGTTCCGGGACAAGAAGGTCCTGATGTACTGCACCGGGGGTATCCGCTGTGAGAGGGCCTCCGCATATCTCCTCTCCAAGGTCCGTACGACCCCCTTAAAGAGCGGGGTTTACCACCAGCAGGGATGTTGATTAGCCATGGGAAAAAATGTAGATCACCTGCCCAGTGGACCGTACCAAACGGTCACTGGCATAGATCTGGGCGGACAGTCCCACGTCTGATGTCCCTGGAGAGCAGATTTAGAAATGGCATGTGACAATGACAATCAACATCCCACGAGGTGGTAAAATTACCCTTAGGCTAGAGGCCCTTTGCCGCATGTTTTTTATTTTGTTATTTCGTTACTCTTCCTGCTGGAGACCTTATTGTCCCAGCGGTGGTCGGATGGCTGCTTCTGTTGTCACAACAGGCATGTTGTCGTCGGTCCTGTGGTGTGTTCAGGAAGTGTGTAAAGAGGTTTACCAGCTCAAAGGAGGCATCCACAAGTACCTGGAGCACTACCCCGACGGCTTCTACCGGGGAAAGCTGTTCGTCTTCGACGAGCGCTACGCCATTTCCTCCAACGCAGACATCATCTCAGGTCAGTCACGACAGGGGGGGCTGTGTGACGTAGTCGACAAGTTACCCAAAGCCTTTGGAAATTGTAGCTGTTGGATTACATTGCCAGCTCCCAAAAGCCTGGTTTGAAAGAAAAGATAAGATGTACTTTATGAATCCCATTCCCAGACGGGAAATTCAAGAACGAATATGGGGATAAATGTATCGGCACCTTTTTGACCCTATCATGGTCATGCTCCGGTTTTGGCCCCCGTCTCTCTCCGTGAAGCAGGCCTTTCAGACGGCTCTGTGACCTCACTCCCCCCCCCTCCGTGTGTCTGACCCGTGTCCAGAGTGCAGGTACTGCAGCGCTCCGTGGGACCAGTACCGGCTGTGCACGACGCGGTTCTGCTGCCAGCTGGTCCTGTCCTGCTCAGCATGCCGGGGGGTCGGGAGGACGGCCTGCTGCCCCCCCTGCCAGATCAAGGGCCCGCGGCAGGGGGAGGAGTCCTGCGGGACAGGCCCCGCCCACCTGAAGGAAGAGTGTGAATGCACGGAACAACGGCCCAGAATTCCACAGGATGCACCGTGAGGAAGGGGGTCATCACCGCAAGCTCACTGCGAGCAAGCTGATCCCAGACTTGGTACTTTAGCCCCCAACTACGAAGCAAAACGGCATCAGTTTGTCTTCTGAGGCCTAGGAAGAAAGAAATGCACGTGGTTTTATTCACTGCACATGGTTAATGGCGGTTGTGGTTAAAATGTTTGATGTTTTAATGGCGGTTGTGGTTAAAATGTTTGATGTTTTACGTGGTATACGTAGCTTGAATCATTTGGGGAAAGGTCATACAATTTTATTTTAAAAACAGCTGTGCTCGGTTTCTCTTATGATTGCATCATTATGTTGAATTATTTCGGTCACTTTAATAAACCCCTTTAATTTCATTTGTGAAACTACAAAATTGTCTCTGGTTTATTGTAGAATCAGACGGACCCCTTTAGTAGATTTTTTCAATTAAAATCCTATTACGTTTTTTGGTTATTCTTTTGAACATGAAAAATCCCCCCAAAAAATCACACTACTCACAAACTAGCTGGCATGGTTGTATCCGTTTGGTGGTGATGGAACTGAAAATGAAACCTTTATTGTACAATATGAGATCGAAAACACACATCTATAAATATTCTACCTCCTTGGTGTGAATACCTATTCTGTTAACTTCCTTCATATAATGCTTGAAAGGACAACTTACCCTAAACCTATATACAACCTATATACTTGTAGTATAGTTAATGTACAACTATGTCACTCACTTCAGTTTGAACAAAATCCAAATAATAAACATTGACTTTTGAAGGCATTTAAACAACTTTAAGTGCTTTGAAGCCCTATCTCACCAGCTATTGTTAGATCCGCAGGGGGGAGTGACACTACATCTTGGATCCCACCGAGCAGAACAGTCCATCAATATCCTCACCGGGGCAAGCCGTCAGCTGGAGCCGCTTCAGATAAGAGGATATCCCCCCCAGTCCAGACTCCCATCCACCGACCACCGGCTTCTTTTTGTGGAGAATCGATAATTATTTTACAGCTTCTCATGTATTCTTATTCACCCCTGCGGCCGTAAGGAAAGGAGCACCGAGCGTAATGTCTGCGCCGGGTTTTACGAACCGGAACACCTCCAGCTCTGCCGGCTACAACCAGAACTCAACGCCGATCCCTGCTGCTGCTGCGCCGGCTTACCGGAATGGTAAAGCAGGCCGCCTTCATAGCGATTAGCCGATAAGCTACACCACTTTTAAGTTGGCTACTTTTTCGTCAAAAATGATTGTTGTGGTGCACCATAGCGAATTGTCTCGCTCTTTGCTTTTCTCGTCGTCGCTGTTTTCATAAATTGTTATGATATAATATGTCAATATATTGTTATGAATGCAGTAAGACAGCCTTTTGGCAAAAGTATATACTCATACGAAGCTTTAATGCCATGCTAATGTTAGCATAGCATTAAAGCCCAGTTCAGCACTACAAACTAATGCCAGATAGCTATCCTAATTGCTTGCTAGTGGGCTTAATGCTAGCTAGCTCCGTTAAGCCAGAGATGATGTAGCTAGCTTAACGGTTAGCCTGCAAGGTGTCTGACACACACTGCGCATCATGCGATAATGGTTATAATTACATCTTTGTTTTGAAACGTAAAGCTCACACCGGAAACGTTTTTGTGTCCGCTTTTTTATTGCATTTATTTTATTATTGCTTAGATAGCTTCTCTTAATGTAACGTTGGTTAGCATCCCCTCCCTTGCTGATGGGTTTTATTTATGGCATAACCCGTGCATCGAGTGTGCTGTCATTATTTCAGTTGGTTATACTTTGAACCCGATGGCAAACACAACCATGACATCGTCGGTCATTTGATGGCTTACATTTCTGTCATTCAGTTTACTGAATGACAGAAATGGCAGAGTTATTTTACGCACATGTATTGCACTTGTTGTTTCCCATGCATGATGCATTAGCGAAATGTGGTATGTAAATTAGGTTGGATTTATATTTCTCTTTGGACATGTTGTGTACATGGAACACCGCAGGATACGTGAGAGTCTTTCCATGTGTTGATCCTCAGGTTCGGAGCAGCCCTACCCGGCCATGTACCCACCGACCGGCCCGTATCAGCACCCGCCTCAGCACCACAGCTACAGCTCACCGCCTCCCTCCAAGCCCCTCACAAACACTGGCCCCTCCGCCAACTACTACCACCAACACAACAACCAGCACCACCAGTCCCACCTCCCTCAACAGCACCCGCCCCCAAATGTAGCACCCGCTGCTGTCGGACCCCCGCCTCCGTCTGCTGCTGCGGCGGCGGCGGCCCGGCCGTACGGCCCACCCCCTCCTACGAACGCTCTGTACGACCCACCACCTCAGCAGGCCCCGTATGGCACACCTGGCGCGTACTATGGACAGCAGACGTACCATGCTCCCCAAGCACAGCACCAACAACAACAACAACAACAACAGATCAACCATCACCCAGCCAACGGCATGGGAGCTCCCCTCTACCCCATCGTGTCGTACCCCTCGGCTCCGGGCAGCAGCCAGTACGGCACCCTGGGGTCGTCCCAGACCCACTCCCAGGCCCCGGGGGCCGTGCCCACGCTGGTGGGGGCTCCACTGCATCAGTACCCCCAGACGTCGGCCAACGCTAGCTCGCTGCCCCCCGCCTCCTCCGCAACAGCAGGACAACCACTGTATGGTGCTGCGCCCCCCAGTCAGACGCCCGCGGCTTACAACGGGAGACAGCACCAGCCAGGTGAATACCGCTACCTGGAATCCCTGAACCCATGTGCATTCTGGGGGATTTTTCCAACCGTAGCCATGGTGTCGATTTTGATTTAGTCATAGGATAGTCTTAGTGGTCTGTCTATTAGCCGAATGGATACTGGAGGTTCATGGTTCGAACCCCCACGTGTGCAGCCTATCTATAGGTGTGACCATAGGATGACATGTATAGACTTTCTCTGCATTTGACTTGGATGAAAGCATGTGCTGAACTTTAGGGCTGAATAAACAGTAAGAGTACATTGATTGAATCAAGTTTATGATCTCATTTGCTTAACAGTTGCAGGAACAATTTGGTTAGCCAATGACTTCGATGACTGACGGTAGTCTGTGTTTCTGATCCGCTCGCAGGCCAAACCACATCGCACCAACAACACTATGACCAAAACAGCCATGCGGCTGCGACCTACGACCCCTACCGTGGTGTCGCCCACGGTAACGTGATGGCAGATGGAGACAGAACGCCCTCGGGAACCCCCTCCACCTCAGTCCACTCCTCCCCGGGACACCAACAAGGTGAAGTACACATTTAACCAATGTATTCTTCCAGAGATAAACTAATTTGCCGGCTTGAGACGGAGGATTCAGACGACGAATTTTAACAAGTGTGTTTCTAAAGAGCGGCCGGTCTACCGCACGTTTTGATCTGAAACCCTTACAGACACTTTGTCTAATAACGTTTGCGTCCACACAGGATGTTTTAGCTTGTCTTCCGACGGCCTACTGGAAATGTGCTTGCAGAGTTTCCATTCACCGTTGGCCAAGGAGGGTATACCGACCATGGGAAGACGATGCTATCGTTTTAGTTATAAGTATTCTTCTGGACCTGAGACTAATTGTCAGCCATGTCATGTTGTTGTGGTTCCACCGGTCAAGGGCGTTTCAAGTAGAGATCGATTCTGTGTACCGCGTCTACAGGTCTACAGGTCTGCAGGTCTGCAGGTCTACAAGTTTACAGGTCTACAGGTCCACACCGCTCCCCACCCCAAGCAACATGATTGGTAGAAATAAACTTGATAAGGGAAAGATTTAAAAGTGAAAGAATTGGCAAATGATGTCTCATTAACCCAGATCGGAGCTTGTCTTCCACCAAACTGTAGACGCTGGTCTAAGTTGTGATTTGTGATACGAGCCTCATGCTATTGAGCCATCTTGCTGCTGCTCCAACCTCGATTATTTTCTCACCCGATTAGATGCCGTTTCTTGATTTATAGCATGAAAATATGGTACTCTGTTTCTCGGCAAGGTCATAATTCCAACAGGGGAAGAACAGACTGGAAAAGCCTGCTTCCACCCCCTCAACAAAGATGCAAATCTTGGGAGTGTTGTGTTGGAGTGCAGAGCAGTGGGAGGCCTTTACACACAGCCATGGTGATGTTGTGATGCGTGTCTCCTTCTAATGAAGTCTGTTCACTTGCCAGCGGATGGCTGTGGCACAGACCACAGTTTTACTTAAGCTGATTAAAAGGTCTGGTGATTGGATTCATGTAGTCATTAGACACTTTCATCCAAAGGGACTTGCGGTGAATACAGGTGCGTGTAATTCAGGAGCAGGTAGGGGTGCAGGCTTCTCGCTCTAGGAGGCCTACAGGTATATTTTGGACACTGGATCGAAGCCAGAACGTTTAGCCTTGGAGTCAGTCAGCCTAGCCACCAGACTAACGTCCCCGCATTGTAGATGGATATATAAGATGGATTGCTTAATTTTTGTGTCCACAAGCAGACACCCCTCGATGTTCGACCTTTTCAGCCTCACAAGAAACGTTCCGTAGTGAAAAAAGGAACTAGCCACCTTGTTTCTGAGCATTGTTGTTCTCGCATTGACACACACACACACACACACACACACACACACACACACACACACACACACACACACACACACACACACACACACACACACACACACACACACACACACACACACACACACCAGCCGTGTAGGTCTACAGCTGGTTGCTTCTCCCCCCCCCTCCCCCCTCTAGTCTTACTGTCGTCCCCCTCCTCCCAACAGGAATGCGCTACGGCTATGTTGCTAACAGTAGCGCTAGCCTGGCATGTGACCCCAACCCCAGCCCTGCTGCAGGGCCCTCCGAATCCAGCTCAGAGGAAGAGGAGGACGACGACGAAGATGAGGATGAGGATGAGGAAGCAGGTCTGCTGGAGCTTTACCTCCTACACCCCCCCCCCCCCCCCCCCCCCCCCCCCCCCCCCCACCCCCC
>OMKI01028253.1:3671-18230 GCA_900302315.1 Phycis blennoides
TTTGGTGGGGGGGGGGGGAGGGGGGGGGGGGGGGGGGGGGGGCGGTAATACCACGACGTCCTCTGAAAGGACTTCTGAGGATGCAAGCAAAGAAAAGGCTGGTATTTGCTTTAGCCCATCTTGCAAAGAACAATTAGGTAAGGAACACAGACCAGGCTGTTTGGGATGACTGTCAAACTGTTTTCTATTATCCAGACAGCCAAAGCTATTTACCAGCGCCCATTAAACGGATCCAAAGGGACTCTTTTTCAGCAAGTAATCGGTCCATTACAATTCATGACTCAATCACAGCGCACAATTGCCAGGGGACGCGATACTGCATGGTTCCCGATACAAAAACCCCCGAGGCGAGATGGGCCAGATCACCAGACGCGTTGCAAACACGCCGCGACCGGCGCCGAGCGAAAACGCAGCGGAGTTTCCCCGGCGCTGAGGGTCCGGCGTGAGGAGGCAGTGAGCGCGGCGGCTGCAGGGTGGGGGGGGGGGGGGGGGGGGGGGGGGGGGGGGGGGGGGGGGGGGGGGGGGGTCTGCTGCAGGAGACCCGGGATGGCTTGGAAGGCCTGCATCTCTTTGAAGAGCGCCCCAATTTCCATATTTCATTACCCGCTTCTGACTGACAAGACCCAGGCAGATGTTCTATTTTCAGCTATTTAAATTTTGACCTGCTTTCCTGCCATGGATACAAGAAGGGGGGGGGGGGAATTAATCCAAACATAGTTGCCAAGGACAATTTGAACTGTGGTCTGGTGGTGGTTGGTTTTTTGTTGTTGTTTTTTCTTCAATCAAAGGAATATTGATGACGACAGTACACGCTAGGGTTGGACATATATTAACAACCCTCCTGTCTGTCTAGCCGGAAATGTGTCCCCGCATCATTCACTCACCAAAGCATCACCCTGCATTACGAGTCTGCGGGACAGATTTCAGACCTATTAATTGAGGGTAATTGGCGAGAAATGACAGCGCTGCCCGTCGGCGATTCGTGAGTGAAATGCGGTGTGACAGTACCTGTTTCGAGTTGACTGTGCCCGCCTCCGTGTAGAGTGTTGATTTTTAAACAGCTCCCTACTCATTTCTGACCGACAGGGTATCGCTCCTCTGATTGGTTCAGGGGATCCATCTATCCAATCCATCTATCTGCCTGTCAATCGCATGCGAGTAACGCTTCTTAAAGGCTGAGAAACATGGGGATTGAGGTTGCAGAGAGGAGGAGGGGACATTTCTTGGCTGTTTAGTTTCATAATGTTGCTCTCTTCTGCTCTCCCTCTTTACAACTCTCCCCTACAGCAGCTTCAAATCAGATTTAAATTGTGGGTCAGCCGGAGAGAGACAGCGAAACTCATTGCTGTCCCCAGAGAGAGTGTGTGTGTGTGTGTGTGTGTGTGTGTGTGTGTGTGTGTGTGTGTGTGTGTGCCTGCGTGCGTGCGTGTTTACAAGCCTCGCCATATTCGCTTTGGAGCACTTTAAAGTGGTACTCAAACATATTTGTATAATCCAGGCAAATATGCGAAGGGACAACAAAGGACGTGCTGTGCTCCACTTTGACTTTGTGGAATAAGCCCTGCCCAAATAAAAGGCACAAAGACCGACCGGCAGAGTAAAACGCAGTCGCGGTAATACGATTAGCGATATCAAATAACGATCGGTGTCAAATGTTCCAGTGGCGAGGGGGGCGGGGCTTCGGCGTCAGATGTGGGCGAGCCCAGGTGGGCTCGCTGGAGGAGCGGACACAGCTGCACAAGACAGGCCTGATCATTAATAGCGGTAATAGTTCGGTAATGGTGGGTTTTTCGGCGTGTCATTTGTTGATTTAAACAAATGAGGTAAAATAAAAAGGTAAATACAACCACTTAAAGCAAGCTGCTCCCTGGCTGCAGGTGTATTTTTACTTTATATAATCACAAGTCGGAATTGGGACTCTGGTGTCGATGTGTTTGAATCACATTGGTGAAACCAATTTCAAGCCTTGTGTTTTGTTGCCCAACAAGCGTTAATATTTTACATGCTACACATCCTGAGAGACTGACCTTCAAAGGACCTCCGGGAGACAAGCTGATGCCGTTACAGTCTCCAGCGTGCTTTTTCACTCATTAGGGGGTTTTATTCACAGAGCTGTGACGCAAGCTGTGTGTATTGCACAGAGGGGGGGGGGGGGTTCAGGGTGACAAGGGCAAGGCCATTGGCTTCTCTAGGTGACATCCAGTCCCACAGGAGACTTCATTACACCTTCTCCTCGTCACTTCTGATCTCTGAAGGCCCTCAAAACGTGCCCCTCACCGCCACACCTTCAGCCTCAAAAGGAGGAGACAGGCATGATGCCTTTCACTTAAAGAAACCATATGCACCATTTCCGTGATCAATATCTCATGAGGTTATTTTCAGTATGATTGTTTTGACCGCACTGGGCTACCCCACAGTTGAATTTCGCTACATAGCATTATCTCCAGCTGTACAGGTAATCAAAAAGTTAATGTGACATATTTTGACCAATAATGGTGGTGAAGACTCAAACTAATAACTACGTTCTTGTTTTGATTGAGAGACCCTTAGCTGCAGAAAGTACTTATTATACCCCTAAGGGCTGCACTGAATGACTAACTGATAGGGCTTTATGGTATTATGTTCATTTGCAAATATTCCCAAAGGAACAAGCCACAAATATTTTAATACTAGCCTACAGTTACAAGTTGGAGGCTACACGTTACACATCAAGTCACTGAATTATTGACCCATAATTGATATTCAGCCTTTATGATATAGCCTCCAAATCATTGTCACAACATAAGACCAGTAGAGTATCTTGGCATAAAAGGCCCTCCACTGAATGCAATTGCTATTCAAAGTATTAAAATACGAAACGTGGCCTACTGAGAACATTAAACCACATATTGTCATGCTAAGATGCATCTCCTGGGTGTATTGTTATCCAATCAGAGGGTCTGCTGCTCTAGCTTTGGTCTCTGCCTAATGTATTCCTCTATGCTCGAGACTATGAAGTTTAACCTGAAAAAAACATGAAGCAGAACAAGCAGACGGGAAACGCACCAAAATGTTGAAGTTAACTTTAAACCAAGCTGTAAAAAGGCTACAGAAGACCAAATAAACGCCTTTGGGGGATTACGTTTTCAGCGTGGGCTTCTATTCAAATATTAAGGTCTCCTTGACATTTTCTGAGATGCGTCGACTGCTTATCCTTGTCGCATTTTCCAGAGCTGGAGAAGCGAACAGCCTGTGACCTGTTGACATTTACAAACTCATCTGGCAGAGAGTGATGGCATTCTATAAGAAGAAACACGCACGTCGTCTCTTTGCAAAAGCCTGTGTTCGATGCAAGTACTTATTGCTTTATTCCGTCAATTATAGCTCAACCTTTCCGACTGTGTGCAAACGTGTCTTTCATCAAATTTTTCCTCCCGAGCGTCATGAAAGCCGTGATCACAGGAAACATACTCGGTACAACAGGCTCTGGCACTGCAATAAAGCTGCCCCCCTTATGGTAGCATGTGTCCTGCGCATGCGGCATTAAAGTCACTGGATGCGGACCATTGCCAACAGAGGGCGCCATATTTCAGTTGCGTTCATGTCATACCATACCGTTCATGCAAGGAGAGAGTGGACGTAGCAAGCAGCACAACCACGCAGACAAAGCAGAGTATGTGCACACGGGTTTGTCTCCGGTGGAGAGAAATGGGCCAAAAAGGGAAAAATAAATGGAAACTCTCTCTGGGGACGGCTTGAAACTTGTTCTGGTGGCTTTCTTACTGTATTAGCAGCAATGAAATGTTTCACCTTCTTTTGACAAATGTACTCTTTGTAAGTCACTTTGGATAAAAGCGTCTGCTAAATGCCCTCAATGTAAATGTAAATAAATACCAAGGCAATGTATTCTCTGTACATGGGAGACAAGCCTCCCTTTTTTTATTGACAACCATTAAAATACATATCGATGACATGGTGCAATGGTCAATGGTATGCGATGAACAAACCGAGAAGAACAAATAAGACTAAAGTGAGGGAGTTCTCCCCCAAAAGCACCCAGTGGGACTGAGGAAGGTGGGGAGGGGGGGGGGGGGACAGGCCCAGCGGCTTCCAGCCCGCAGATGGAATTTAAAAGTCCGGTCCATTCTTCTTCAGCTGGCTGTAGTCCATGTTCACTGCGTAGAACTGCGAGGGAGAGCAGAAAGCCGACACGGTCAGCACCAACAGTGAACGGAAGTGAACACAGGCTCGCTACATGATCCAGCGGAACACACCTTGTACTGGTAAGTGGGCGCCATTTTGTTCCAGGGTTCCGGGTTGTTCTTGCGGTCCCAGCTGGAGGGGAAGACACATTCAACACAAAAATCACATTTCCAGCCGTATTCTGCTATACCTGTGCATCGATTGGAGACATCGTCCGTCTGTCCCGATGTGGGTGACGTCTTAAGACGGCAGAAATATAATGTATTCAAGCCATCTTTCATACCTGACGTCAGGGTTCCTCAAGCCAAGCCGAGCCAGGTACAACCCGGACATGGTAACACCTCCACCAATAAAGATGAAGAGGGGGATCAGCTGAGAGGAACGATAAGATAACGTGTATTAGAACGCTTAATAAATGTATTGAGTCAAGTCAGTTTTATTCTTAAAGCCCTTAAAATCTGCTACAGTCTCAAGGTGCTTCACGTGCCGCCCGTTCGCCCTACCCCCCTTGAAGGGCAAGTACAAATAAACTCCGTTAGTTACCAAGGAGGAAACTGATGATCAACGCGGAGTGTGTAATCCCTCCTTCCAGGGATGAGTTAAGGGTCCGTAATGAATGTCCGTAATAAAACAGACATAAGGTAAACAGTTTAAAGTGAAAATGAGTTTAAATTGAATACATTTTAAATGACATACATTCCAGAGCGCCGACTAGAGAGCTCTGGGTATGTGGACGTCATGAGCAGTGTAACACGGCCCCCCCGTGTCCCGACTTCACCCTGCTCCTCCAGCGACCCGCGTCACCGTGCGCTTTTTAAAGTTTTACTTTTACAAAGTCTGAGTCGACGTCGGTTTGTCGACATCCATACCACGATAATGAAACACTACAAACGTGATCAAATGTTAGAAATGAGTTCGGGTTGTAAGCCTGCCTGTCAGTTAGCAGCCTGGCTAGGCTAACTAGTGGCTAACCAGTGACTACGGCTTTCACTCAGGCTTCACAGGCTCCCTTAGCCGCCCAGGAGTTTCTGGCCAATATAATTGAATCATTTGACACTTTAATTCATACAAATCATTCGAGAAACACTTTAAGGAATCGGTAAATGAAACAGGAAACGGAGTTGACCTCTAACTAGTTAGCTGGGTAACTAACTAGCTAGGCAAACTCCACGCTAGAGCAGTGCTGCTGTGGCTTTCAGGGCTTCATATGAGTCCAAATACGTCGTGGGTGTTTTCTAAGACAAATAAACTCACCGCTGGATGTTGTCTGAGCTGTTTTCCGATGGTGGCCAACATTTTGACAGTGCGGGTTACTGCTCCAAATACGCACAATAACAAGATTAGCACGGGTAATGGAGGAAGGCTGGTTAACGCATCACTACGGAAGACGGGCTGGATCAAATGGAAGTACGCGAAAGGACAAAAAACACCTTTTTTACATATTTACGTCCAATACCAATTAATCAATTGCTTTTCACACGTCACTATTACTCATACAGTCAATGGTGTGTACGTTAATGATTGTGCTCTAATGCTCATCGAACGCATGCTTGATTGTGGCCCCTCTGAAATAAATGTTTAAATGCAAATAGTTCATAAATATTGTAACGCACACTTAATAATCACGTGCTCGTTTTATACGGCCAACGTCACATTATTGTTCTATAAAAGTGCGCATTCAGCTCTTTGAAACAGTGTTTAAACATGCACCCTAAAACCATAAAACCAGCATGATGTAAAAATCCAACGCCGGACTATCACAGGGTCTAACTGGATGTCAAAACTCGACATAACGGCAGGTGTCACTGTTTGACACGAAAACATACAGAGAAACAATCCAGTGAAGAAAACGACTACAATGGCTCGTTTAACAAACAATTTTCCCTTTTATGATTGTTTTTTTCTCACATATGACAAACATCAAACTAATTCAACACCAACAATGGGCATGACACAAAAGGCTACATACAACAATGGGCTTTATAAATTGCAATCTATATATATTTGCAGCACATTTTTATTGGTGACAACTCCTTGTTTTTTTTTCAGAAGCTTCTTTATGTCAATGTAAAAAATTAAAAAAATTAAATAAACCATGTATTGCCTAATCATCAATTCACAAGTTAAACGTGTGTTGGCAACGTACTGAATGTATTGTTTGACACAACATCCATCGATCCTGAAGGACAGAATGTGGACAATAAGGACCCCACTTCCTTCCATCCTGTCCCTCTCCCCTGTCAGCCTTCTACGCTGATGACCCCATGAGATTGTGAGAGCAGCCGCCACGACTGGACTTATCCTCGTGCAAGTAGTCTTTTTTTTTTTTTACACATTGCAAGTAGACACAGCACAGGGCGGAGTTCAAAGATGCATCTCTCTCTCTCTCATTACAATTAAGTTACACGTAAAAACCCATCTAGGACAAGTTAGAGGAACATACGCCAATACAGAAGTCCTAACAGAAAGAAAATAAGAACAATTTGGTACTGGAAATGAGATACTGGCTACTGAGGTCCATTTGTCCTGAAATGTTCTGCAGAGATCTTTAGTGCGTGGTCTTCTTTGGGGTCTTACCAAACTTTGAGTCCAAGCCGAGACCTAGAACGTGAACAAAGATGAGGTAGAAAGTGATGAAGGAGACCATTCAAGGTGAAATGGAACATCTGGATTGAGCACTGGCACATTTAATACTATATCAAAATCATTGTTTCTATTTCCCAATAAAAAAAAAATCGAAAAAGGTACGATGGATTGGGTATCCATTGACCATTTACCAATATAATGAAGAAATCTTAATACGCAGAGAAACTGTGCTCTGGGCGACTCCCCAATAGATCCGGTCTGACCACGTCAACACTGACTCATAGCGCCTGCACTCCACCGTTCTCCTCACCAAGGAACACCAGCAAGGTGCCCACCCACTGCATGGCGGTGATGACGTTGCCAAACAGGATGACGGAGCCCAGGATGGTGAAGAACTTGCGGGTGGTGGTGATGATGGAGCAGGTGAGGGGGCCGAAGCTCACCACCGTCATAAAGATGAAGGTCTGTGGTCCCGGGGAAAAACACACATCAAGAGAACGAACCGGTGAAGCCGAGACAAACACCGCGGGAAGCTTGCGTCTCGACGGGCCGACAAGGCCACCCGGACCGACGTGTGTTTAGATGTCGCCAACGTCAGAAGAGACAGTGGAGTTTGGCGTGTGTGGATAGATCTACCTGGCCCAATGCACTGGTCAATCCAAACAGGAGAATGTTGTAGAAGATGCTGGAGTGGCGCTCAGTGAAACTCAGGAACTCCCAAATCTCCCCGGTCCAGAGTACCACTGCAGAGATTTGGAGAGAAAGAGAGATTAGATCAAATGAGTAGATTTGATCGGAAGAGGCAAATGAGAAGCTCCGCCCCATTATTACCATGTGACCCAAAATCTGCTTAGTGTGGGAACGAACAGTGGGGAACGGTGTCAAACAACAGGGACAATTCCTTGTTTGAATCTAAACCCCTGCAGGAAGACCCACCGAGTCCCAGCACCAAGGTGGACCACAGGTTGATGTTGAGCATCATGTGGTAGGCGCTGGTCTGGAAGCGTGTCCTCATGTGGTCCTGAGCCACGCCAGTCAGACCGTCCAAGGTGAGGGACAGCAGCTTCAGCACAAACAAAGCGCAGCAGACGGTTAAACAAGCGTGCGGCTGCACTGTCCGGACACATTCATCGCCGACGCCGATGCGTGCGCTTGTAAAATGGATCATATGTGTCAGGTCATGGAAACTAGGGACACAAGTCGTTTTGGGGCATTTTGAGTTATTGACAGATTATGAAAGTGTAGTTTCTGATAATATTTGGAGAAGTTGTGGCCATTTGAAAGTAGGCACATCACAAAAGCTAAAACTGAGAAAAAGCCTCCTAAAGATTTGCAGTTGTCACCTCTTTCTATTGGCACACCCGATTTCAAACACAAAATGTATACTTTTAATGAAACCAATACTGTTATCTGAAACATGGAGAGGCTTCTCTGTGATCTCAACTAACAGATTCTGCAAAAAAGCGAAAATCACAAATTTTGAAAAAAAATCACGTCTTTGTTAATTTGCGCAAATGTTGTGTTGGCGACTTGTGTCCTTGGATTCCATGACCCGACACATATATTAGATGTGTATATGAACATCTTTAGTCAGGGGCAGCCCTACACAGGGCGGACCCACCTCAGTGTCTGACTCAAACCCAGATACCAGACTCTCTCACTCTCTCACTCACAGGGTCCCGTTCAGATACAACATAGAAAGCAAAGACACCAGACCGCCTGCGTCTCCGGGCCGGTAGTGAAGGTCACCCAGATAACAACATTGATGCTTTTAGGAAATGCAGGTAAATACAAAGTCACACCCACCAGCAGGATCTCGCCGAACCCAAAGAGGTGGTCCGCAGTGGCGCCCCCTTTGTTGGGCTTGTAGAGGAAGAGGGCCACTCCACTCACAATCAGCAGCACACACAGATACTTAGCCAGGGGATACTTTTTCCTGAGGATCGTCACGCCCAGGATCATCACTGCATGGGGACACGTTCACATAACAACACTGACTTAAAGTGAGTAAGAGTGACAAGGCTAAATCGATCCATACTGGGCAGATCTATCAGAATCAGAAAGATGTTTATTGCCAAGTATGTTTGCACATACAAGGAATTTGACTTGGTGGTTGGTGCAGGACAATAAACAATAACAACAAACACAGTGCTAGATATCAAGACCTAATGTAATATAAAATAAAGTTAAGAAATCTAAAGTTAAAGTTTAAAGTTAAAAACTTTTTAAAGTGTGTAGTTGTGTATGAATATGCAATTTGTTGACGAGGGTAGGATGTGCGTTAACGTAACGCATAATGTCTGGAGTGTCAGGGTAAGAGACAGTGTCACTGGGGGTCCCAGGTTGTGTTGACAAGGCCAGCTGCAGTCGGGAAGAAGTCTATGTCAGTCAACCTTGATTGAGAAAAATATGGACATGTGTGTGTTTGTGTGCCTTATCTTGCGTGTTTGTATGTGTGAACGACAGGGCAGATAACCAATCAGAGAAGAAATGTCCTAATACAAACAATGGAAAGAACACAGTGATGTAATCCAGCAATCGGTACCGTGTGAAATACCCAGGATGAATATTCAAATAATGGGGCAAGACACCCAACGCCTACTGCTCTACTGCAGAGAAAGACGAAACCGAGAGCGAGAGCGAAACAGAGACAGAGAGCGCGAGAGAGCGACAGCGACAGCATGAGCGAGAGAGGTTTACCTGGTATAGGCTTGCAGGACTTCCCCAACACCTGTCCGTAAGCAAATCATGTATTAGACGAGCCTACAATATGGAGTCAATATACACAACAGAGTCCGTGCCAGCTACGTTGGACTCCCACTCCGTGTCTATTCAAAGGACATACACACCTGTGTAGGGTAGTTGACGTACTGCAGAGCAGAGTTACTGGAAACCATGGCTCCCAGATAGGAGAGGGAACACAGGCCATAGAGCCAGCTCTTCGTGTGGTCTGCCCGGGAGCCCTCGAAAAACTGGATCACTGACGAAGAGAAGACATTAAAGACCCAATGAAATGCAATCCATATAAATGCAATCGTATAGTGTAAGCAGAAAAAGAAGTTTGTGGTTTGTCAGCGCACTGTTATTGGGGAAGCCTTTTTCGACTCGCTTAGAAATACTTACAGATTCTGGCAAAGATCGCGTTAATGATGCATTGGATGAAGACCAATGTCTGTGCAAATCGAAACTTCTCCTTAGTCTCCCCGTGCCCATATTCTCCTCGAGTGCTGCGGAGAAAAAAGTTAATCCAGTTAGTTGACCACAGGTAGCTGTCAGTTAACAGCGGCTGGGGAATGCATTTCTAGAAAAGGCTAGACACATTCAATTTAGATCATTCAAAACCAAAGCAGTCCCATATAAAAGAGAAAGCGAGCGAAGCTGAGGAAGGACTGTAGAGTCGCAGGGTTGTAACCAGATACCTCTGCTGTCCATTTGGGACTGGGGCATGAACACGCCAACTGACTCCTGACATTTAGACACCCCTCACTATTACGATGACCCATTATCTCATATCGATGTGCATATCTTACATGCACATCGTATTCAAGAAATCGTACATTGTAAATTCAGTGTGTCCAAAGTGCGTGCAATGATTCAAGACAGACCAGTATCGGTTATTATTGTATTGAAATAAAGCGACATATGGCGGGCGACTACAGGGTACTTACATCGTCTCTTGCAATATGCCGTAATAGAAATAACAGACGAAGACACCGAGGAAGCACACGATGAATCGTACACGTTCACTCTGCAGCACCGAGCCGGCTTTCTCCCCCTTTCCCGCAGCCATGGTGGTCTCGATCAGTCCGGGGATAGAAACCGACACCGTTCCGCTGCCCCTCGACCCCCCGTCCCGCTCCACTATAGCTGAAGTCACCCACACGGATGTTTTACGGTCTTTCCAGAGATGACACCGTGGTGGAAGGCGATCCTCAAGCGCCACTCACCCCCGTTTTCAGAAATTCTGCAAACGGATGCGAACGGTACCCCGAATCGTATCACAGGGTTTATTGCAGTAAACGCCAACGCTTATGCCATTATGAACATGCCAGTACGTTATTTCAGATGAACACTGTGACTCGAGCTCCACGAACAGCAGCTCCGGGTCATCTGTCTGAATCCCACCATCACGTAAAAGCAGCTGTATCTTTATTGAAGGAAATGTAAAGAAAGGGCGTCAGAGCCTTCCTGTGGAAGGACCCCGAGGAGCCCGCACAAAGAGCCGGGCCCGTGTCCATTAAAACTGTAGACTGAATCTATCATGCATCACACAATACGATGGTTAAACTTAATTATTACTAGTTCACTAAATAACCTGGACATATAGGCGTTGATAATTAGGATTAAATAACGTTGTGCTTCGGTTATATAAAACGGCAGTATAAAAGGCTACTATAAGATCGTTTGAGGGCCTTTCGTTATAACGTAGCGTGGGCTTAAAATGTGGAGAAATATCACTGGTCCAAATACGCAATAGAGAGCCGTTTCTGGCCAATCAGACAGCCTGGATTGCAAGTGAAGGCGGAGCATATTAAAAAAATACAAAATACACGTGTCAAGAAGTCGATGACAACAATGAGAATCAGCAGTGCCGATTAATATTACACCCGTCTCGCAAATGTTAACATCAATAACGCTCATTTTTGGTTTTATTTGAAGAATAAATGTAACAATGAAAACAAATTCATATTTATATGAATAACCATCCATCCTTCGGAAAACAAAGATTAACAAATGACACATATTTTCATTGTACATCTGCTCGCGTATTGGCATTGTTGAAAACATGTTTAAAGAAAGTGTTGCATAGGATTAAACTGAAGACAACAGTCATTATCAAGATGATCAACGATACTCACATAGCACTTAAATGCAGAATTTTAACAAGACTACCAGCAAACATGTGGAACTAATGCACCTGTGATAGAAAATCTATGCTATGTGGCACTGACGATTTAAGTGGCTAATCCAAACACAATATCCTTGCATTCCTATAAGCTATTTAATATGGATCGGCAAATACAATCTTGCACAGGCCACTGTAAAAACATAGCCATAGCCGGTTTGCCTTCAACTTTACAACGCTGCCAAGAGGAAACTGGAAACAACCAAAGAGTAAACGCATTAGAAAGCCCAGGAACTGAACGGCCTCCCTGTTGTCAGAGGACAGGACAGCCTGAACCGGCTCCCGCAACTTCAGAGAAATGAAAAACATCAGTTAAAAAAAACCCAACAAAACTAGAGAAACAAACTGGTCAATAAAAACATTGTTTCTCTGAAAGTACAATAAAGTCATCAAGTAATTATAGCAGTCGCTCAACAGTGAGGGACCCAATACCAAGTTCATTGAAACACACCTTGTGGAGTTAGTTATTGTACTTACTTTAAGTGCTTTAGGTATTTTATTTCAATCGTACCTAATTTGCAGCAAAAAAAAAACAAAAAAAGGGCAATATCAGAATGCCCCTTTTCTTTACATCTAGCGAAATGATATTGCAATACTCTTGTTTGTCTTCTTTTAAAAGGATACCCCATGTAAGAAATTAGCAATACGAAACAAGCACTCTTCATCTCCTTCTGGAAAGAAGGGCTTAAGCCTCGAAACCCACGATCATCTTCTCGGGGGGTGAATACTGGGACCACACCAGTAACGATCCAACGAAAGCGTCTCACAGAACCAAGCAGCCAGATAAGAAACAAAAACAACTGAGGTAATAATGTCATTAGACAACACTGGACCTAGAAACTAACTCGATCTGATGCACACACTACAGAAGATGGATTTTTGTCGCAGGTCGTCAGCGCGTGGCGATTGGAGCACCCCACGGCTGGACGACAGGTGATGGGCACCCAAGGGTGCGTCTACCAAAAAAACAAAAAAAAAAAAACAACATTCAGGTCTTCGCTGCCCAACGTCTCCCGGCGCCGGCGGAGTTGACCGGGCTGGAGGGGGCTCCGGCTGGGAGAGCCTACTGCAGACCCAGCTGCGTGGTGGGCGAGGCGGGACCCGGGCAGCTGGTGACGGGGGAAACCGTCAGGCCACGGAAGAGGAGATCCATGGAGGGCAGGAGGGGCTTGAGGAGGCTGACGGGGCAGAAGGCAGAGCCTCCGTGCGGGGTGAAGTTGACCTTGTTGGGGTCGGGGCAGCTGGCCTGTAGGACGGGCTCCCCCGGAGATGCAGACCTGGAGGGGAGAGGGGGGGAGAGAGAGAGAGAGGAGAGAGAGAGAGAGAGAGAGAGAGAGAGAGGCCATGGATCAATTTGGAGGTGAACACCACCCATCGATGGGAGCGCCGCGGTAGCCCCGGTCAGGCGACTCACGTGGCCTCATCACAGGCACGGACCCGCTCGCAGCCCTCAGGGGGCTGCCTCTGGAAGGAGTAGGTCTTGTAGACGTGGGGGGATGAGGAGGGCTTCAGCAGGGTGAGGTCCAAGTCAAACGGGGGAGGGGGGGAGGTGGACACCGAGGGGCGCGGGTCCTCGCCTTCTGCGGGTTCTGCAACGGACACAAATGTTCCAATGGGTCACAGACGGCGGCACACTGGGAACAAAACAACGCACAGCAACAAACAATCCGATCAGGGTGGGATGAGAGACGAGGGGGGGGGGGGGGGGGGGGGGGGCCTCGCCCGGGGGGGGGGGGGGGGGGGGGGGGGGGGGGAGGGGGGCGGGGACAGCGAGGGGTCCATCGGGGTGGGAGAGGGCTCACTCTGGGACCCGCTGCTGCATCGCAGGGCGGGAACAGGCGCCCGGTGGCCATCCGGGATATCCAGGATCTGGGAGGAACCGGGGGGAGAGGGGGAAGAGGACACTGAACACTGGAGAGAGCGGTCACATGACACAACGTAGGAAGTGAGGATGTAGAGGGAGAGAGGGGGGAGGGGGCGTCGGGACGTCTCGTCGGCTCGTCTTCAAACGGAAGACGAGACGAGACCGGAGACGTCGCTTCTTTACCTGCTCGTCTGACTTCTCGGACACAAACACCTCCTCCAGCTCCAGGTTCAGGCCTTCCACGCTCCTCCGCAGCCTGGAGGCCAGCCTGTTGAGCGGTATGGTCTGGAGAGGAGAGTCCTCGTTAACCGAGAAGGTAGTATGACGCCATCCAAAGCACTGAGGCCGACGCACGACGGCTGTGAAGCCGAGTCACGGCCGTCGTCTGCGTAGCAAAGTCAATTACTGGCATCCAGGGACACAGCAATTTGTACGGGTTTCATCTGTCAATTTCACGTTAATCGTTCACACTATATTATTAAAGATTTAGAAACAGAGGCATGCCTGTGGTTGTGTTTCGGAGTGAAATTAAATCAAATGTAGCGTGTTGTTCAACATTCAGCTGTGTGGTCTTCATCACATTACAGGCTGTATTTAAATCTCCCCGCAGGTAAGGTGGGGTTGCTGCTGGTGGTGGTGGTGGTGGTGCTGGTGGTGGTGCTGGTGGTGGTGGTGGTGGTGGTGGTGTGGTGGTGGTGGTGGTGGTGGTGCTGGTGGTGGTGGTGGGGGCGTGCAGGGTACCTGAGTGATGCCCGCTGCCTGGCCAGCGAGGGGCGGGTGGTGGTGCTGGTGGTGCTGGCAGCCCACACTGGGGGCGACGTGTCGGGAGCGTTTCTGCAGCTGATGCCTCAGTTTGGCCACCTGAGGGCAGAGTGGAGGAGAGAGAGAGAGAGAGAGAGAGAGAGAGAGAGAGAGAGAGAGAAAGACAACAGGTGTGTATCAGATCATTGGGGGTATACTCAGTGAGAGCACTGTATGAAGGAAGGGAACCTGATCTGAACAAATGCCTCCCTATAAATAC
>OMKI01028287.1:0-13160 GCA_900302315.1 Phycis blennoides
TGTATGAGTGTCTATGTGTGTGTGTTTGTGTGTGTGTATGGGTGTGTGTGTGTGGGTGTGAGTGAGTGAGTGAGTGAGTGAGTGAGTGTGTGTGTGTGTGTGTGTGTGTGTGCGTGTGTGTGTGTGCGTGTGCGTGTGTGTGTGAGTGTGTGTGCGTGTACGTGAGTGTGTGAGTGAGTGTGTGTGTGTGCCCCATGTGTATGAGTGTGTGTGTGTGTGTGTGTGTGTGTGCACGTGCGTGCCTGTGTGTGTGTGTGTGTCTGTGTGTGTGTGTGTGTGTGTGTGTGTGTGTGTGTCTGTGCATGCGTGCGTGAGTGCGTGTGTGTGTATGAGTGTGTGTGCCTGTGCATGAGTGTGTGAGTGTGTGTGTGTGTTACAGTGAGGGGGGGGGTACCTGTCTGGACGCGACGCTGATGCAGCAGAAGTCTCTGGGCTGGCTGAGATGGCAGACCGATGGATTTGTGAGCAGATAAACTAATGAGAGAGAGGGGGGAGGGGGAGAGAGAGACCGAGAGAGAGAGAGAGAGAGAGAAAGAGAGAGACAATAGACTTAGTCACAGCAGCAGGTAGTAACTAGTTAGTATCGGACGTTAAAAAAACATCAAAGGATGTAAAAACCCAAATGAAAAGAATTAATGTGAAAAAAAATTCCTGTTCTTGATTAACTAATTAAATCGTGCAAACATCAAAACACTTTCAAAATAAATTTCATGCAATTAGTTGACTTTTTACTGATTGGATCTTTCATCTCAAGCTTTTATTCGGGCAAATCCCTGCCAAAACAATGCAACTTTGAAAACTACCGGAGCGAATCTGCCCCGCAAGTTTTGACGGGGGCGGTGTTTCCGTTCCCCGCTCACCTAGCTGTGTGCTGCCATCTAGTGGCCGCGTCCAGGCGGAGCGCACCGCGGGGTTGTAGCGGTGGCTGTCGGCCGGCTGCTGGAGCAGATCCCACAGGTCGGCGAGGGGGCCGTCCAGCTCCCCGGCCCCCAGGAAACCGTGGACCGTGGGGCTACAGGAGGGCCGGTAGTAGGCTTGGATCCCTCGCTCCTCACCCTCGTGCCTATGGGCAAACACATTTTGAGGCTCTGGTTCTATTTTTTTATTTTTTATTTTACAGGTACAGCGTGCAGGGAACCGCCTGAGTGATAGCTCTGCAGGCCGTGCAAAAGTAAAAATGGAAATAAATAAACCACACATTGCAATGTTACCATAAGGTGCGATATAAGGATCTAAACGTGCAAGAGTAAGGTGTAGATCCGGAGATGAGCTCCCCACGGAATGGAGAATCGACCTCTAGAATGTGTAGGTAGGGCATAAATATAACCAGAGTGTGAGCGCCATAATTATAGAATTCGATTAGATTACACGCATATCATTCTCATGGTCGGCGGTTCTCAGTGAGATACTATTAGGATTAATACACTGCAGGGGTCATTTGTACACGCCCACCTCCAGCCAGCAGAGGCCTTCCCCAGCAGCAGATTGGCCGTATCCCCTGCAGCAGCCAACCGGATCTGCGGGGGAAGAGATAGCGATTTACAGAATATACAGCGAGATTCGGATCATTCGGTAGAATGGAGATGTTTAGTGAGCAGACGCGATGACATCTGTAATCTCCTAGACGTCATTTGTTTGTTTGTTGCTTTTTTTTGTTTATTGACCTCCATGGAATGTGAGATTTAGCTCGCATTGTTCGTGATACGAGACAAGTGATATGATTGATTGACAGCCGGCAGAAGGTCAAAGGAGGACAGGAACTGGCTCGGGAGGCGGGGACAGGAAACCGCTCTACCTCAAGCAGGGCCCGGCCCAGGAGACCGGACGCCACGTCCTGATAGGCCGCCGAGACGGAGGAGGTGGAGCCAAAGGAGCTGGATCGATGGCGGGTGCACGTGGCGGCGGCGGACGGCGAGGAGGTGAGGAGGGGCCGGAACTCGGACGCGGGGGGGTCGAGCTGGACGTCTAGGAACGAAGCACACCGTGAGGTTTGGCCGGGTGACGTAGCGGCCAGGTTCTGGGCTCCGTCACCTCCTGAATCTGAATTTCCCGACCTTCCCTGTTATACATTATGTATACAGTAGCTTCGCGGCTGATGTGCTCTCCTGTGCCGTTGACAGCTTAATTCACACTCTAACAGAGTTATATTTGGACAGAAATACTGCCTTGGGACGTGTTAACGAAGATTTTCCTCGCAATGTTGATTTTCACTTGAGGGGGTCTTTAAGCAAGATACCTGCTCTTTAATGTGTCTGAACTCAGTGAAGTCACGCCGGTTAACAGCAGTGCTAAATGGTAAAAGCTAGCCCAGGGCAGAACTACACACGGAGATGGATGTTAATAGCTTACATCATATTAGAGAGATTGACATTAAAGGGGCTATTCACGGGCATGCCGAACACCACAATTATACATGTATATATTATAGGATTGTTGCATTTCCACGTACACACACACACAGAGAACTCATTTCAGTGCCGCTCTTACCCTGAGTAGACAGCCAGCGTCTCTGGCTGCTCGAACCCTGAGAGCCACACAGGGGAGGCCGAGCCCTGACCTTTGACCCCTCGTCACGGCACCCCGGCTCCTGTGAAGCAACGCGACGTACGCAAAAAAAAAACATATTTCACCGCAGCCAGGTTGAGACCCGTCCACACAGTGAACGCCGACGAGCAAAACACTGAATATCACGGATGGTATTTTTTCTTGATGTCGACGCATTCGTCAGCCCTGACCTGCACGGCGGGCAGCGGCGGGCCGGCGTCCGGAGGCTGAGCCGTGTGTCCGCTGACGTAGCCTGACGTGTGGCCCGAGGACAGGCTGAGACTGGAGCCGGTGCACAGGGTGCTGCTGCTGATTCTGGTGCCGACCCGGCCCTCGTCCTGCAAGCACCGCGCCACACAGGCTGGCAATACGGAATGCAACCCCTCACCCCCCCCGACCAGTGTAAAGGCCACTGGGCCAGTCTCACTGCATATAATTATGGTGTTAATTAGGAAAATGTGCGTCTCTAATGGCTTTAATTTCCCGAATGGAAATATGAATAAGCACAATCAAATAAAAACGGGAATTTGAAAGTGTAATTGTTTTGGTTTCAGCACAAAAGGCAAAAATGACGGAGATACATCGAAAGAGTCGCATTTTCTCCGAAAAAAATGTTTCACCGTAATTTGGGGAAATCAAGTGACACGCAATTGAAGGGATGGAAGCCGCCCAGGCAGTCCAATTAAAGACGCTGCTAATCAGCACGCCGGCAGCAGCCGCAATCACCGTCCGCATGAGACCCACCTTGGCGCCGGCCGCCGCCGCCGCCTGCTGCTGCTGCTGCTGCAGCCTCCTCTTCTCCAGCTCGGTGCGCTGGCGGAGCCGCTCCCTGGCCCGTGCTATCTCGCCGCGCGCCTCCTCGCGGGCCCGGCCGTAGTCCCGGAGGAGGTGCTGGATCTCGGAGGGGTACCGGCCTTCCTCTCTGGGAGGGTCGGGGACTCTGAGGGGGGGGAGTGACGGAGCAGTACGGGCGCTGAGACGGGGCAAAATATGGAACGAACTACGGACCGTTTAAGAGGTACGCGGGTCGGTACGCAGGGCCTTACCTGGTGCTGTCCGTCACCTCCGGCCGGAGCTGCTGCTGCTGCAGGTAACCCTGGTGGTGGTGGTGGTGGTGGTGGTGGCTGGGCCCGCCCACCCGGGAGCAAGCTCCGCCCTGCAGGGCGGGCAGCGAGCGGGGATGGCGGCCGGGACTCAGGCTGCGGGCCCGCGGGGAGCCCTGGAGCCTCGCCTCGCGCTCCTGCCTCAGCCCATCGACGCTGCGCCGGTGTCTGGGAGGGGAGAGGGAGGTGAGGGAGGTGAGGGAGGTGACGGGAGGACATGCACGTCAACGGGAATGAGACTTGATGAGAACTGATGCGATGCGGTGATGTGATCGCTGGGTATCTGTGGCGAGTCGACACGGATATCTATTGATCTAAAGATCCGTGGTGAGATGTTCAAGTTATTCTGCCTTGACTTGCACTTTCTATTCCTGCAATTTGCCGATGTGACACCTGAACTCTCCTCCTCACAGAATTAATTGTTACCTTATATCGTGTGCAAATACTACATTCTATAATTCACAACTCCTATAATTTTCAATAATAATAATAATACCCATAAACCATTGAGTATACGTTTGATATTTTTGTCATTCATTTGCTTCAACAAGGAAAAATAACTATAAAAATGATTCGGATATTAAGTTAAGAAGTTTGGTCCGAGAGCATCCAACGTCTCCTGCCGTCTCACCTGTCGTAGAGCTGCTGTCTGGTGGGGGCGGCGCCCGCCGACTCCGGCTCCGCCTCCTCCCTGGTGGCAGGCGAGAGCATCCTGAGCAGCGCGTCCGTCTCCCCCAGGCCGTAGTGCAGTCTGGCCTCGGCCAGCTCCACAGTGAGCCGCGGGGCGCCCGCCTCCCCCCGCACCGAAGCCATGACCCTCTCCCTCTCCCGCCGCAGCCGCTCAATCTCCCTCGCGTTCCTCCCCCTCGGCCCCGCCCCCGCCGTGCTCCACGCATAGGGCCCCGCCTCCGTCTCCTCCTCCCACTCCTCCCCGGGGGCGGGGGCGGAGGATCTCGGTTGCCGGGCGTTTGCCGGCGGCGGCGACGCCCGCAACGCCGGGGGCTCGCCGATGCCCGACCAGTGGGTGAACTTGTTGTGCATGGGCAGGTCCTCGGGGAGCCTGCCCCGCGGGTGGTGGCGGTGGCGGCGAGGGGGCGGGGACAAGCTGGCGATGGGCGTCACGCCGAGGAGGATGTCAGTGTTGGCCTCGCTGGGCGCCGTGGACGCCGCGTCGTCGTCGTCCTCCTGGATCGGGGCGTCGCTCAGCGAGGAGGGGGCGGGGCCGCGCCCCGCGGAGTCATCCGTCGGGGGTCCGCCGTGGCGCTCCGTCCTTTGCGTCTTACGCACGTTTGTGTCGTCGTGGCGATCCACATCCTCCCGGCCGCCTACGTTGCCATGACGACCTCCAGGAGAAGGACGGCTCCGCCTATCGGTGCCGTCGCTGGGAGCAGAGGTCCTCTGTTGGGGGATTTTCGCAGAGTCGGCGTTAGCGCTGATGGGGTCACTGTTGTTCTCTCCATTGGGGATGCTTTTCCTGCTAACGTTTCCATCAACACTCGATCGCAGGCCCACGGAGGACGTCCGCGTGTCCTCCAAACTCATTTCCCTCGCGCTGTCCGGGGACGCGGATCCAGCCGATTCATGAGAGGAAACGTCGCCAACTGTTCCGTCTACTGCGTCTCGGTCCCTGGCGACAGCGCTTCCTTTTCGTTTTTCCAGGCAGGGTGGACGCCGTCGCCCATGCCACTCTGTGCTCTCGCTGACTCCCAGGGTGACGATGGGTGACGACGCCCGGTCTGTGTATCTGGTCTGTTCCACGCAGCGCAGCGATCGCCCGGTTTCCACAGACGTGCTGGTTTTGGATAAACTGTGGCTGCTTTGAGATGATCCACAGCCCTTGGTACACACCGCCGTGCTTTGCTTTGAATTGCTTGGAAGATCGGACTTTGTGTGGCAAACGTTTGATTCAGTTGGATTCTCCACAGAAGTCGAGCAGTGAGAGGCGTTCAGAAGATCAGGACATTCTTTTGAAGCTACCGTGTTTATCTTCAGGTCAGACTTACTCCACTTCCTTTCATCTGATCTGGCTTTTTCCATGACCACACCGGGAAAACCCTGCTCATGGGAAACACTGAGAATATCTGAACCGATCACTTTGACTATCACGTTGATCTCATGTGATGTGGACCTCTCTGTGGGTGAGGTCCATTGGTCAGGGATCTCTTTAACAAACGTTGTGGAGGATGCTTCAGTCTGGATGCCGATATCAAAGCTTGTATGGGTCCCGGTGGAGTCTCTGAGGGGACACCACGGCACGGTGTCCTTCGAGATGTTGACCTTTCTCCTGGGGCCGGGTTTGACCGGGGTTTTCCCTGTCCTCATTCCCTGCACATCTCCCAGCAGGTCTGAGGTGCTGTGGATCAGCTGTGAGAGATGGGTCGACATGTTCTCCATGCTGGCCCAAGTGGGAGATTCTCTAAAGTTCTCTTTGGTTCTAAGAGTCGTAGGAACGTGGGTTCTGCTCCTCCGGTGGCGCTGGTTTGCGGCAAGGTCGCGACCTGGGGTGGCCGTGGGTCTGGATCCTCGCGGGCCACCGAGGGTCTCCGCGGCCCGGCATTCGGTCTGGGTGCCGTGTTCCCCGAACGTCCTCCGTCTCTGAGCTCGGCATGAGTCTTCCCTCGCGTCAGCCAGGGAAGACTCCTGCTCCGAGGAGTAGAGCGACATGATCTCGTCCACTCGTCCGGAGCCGTCGGCGCCGGGAACCTCGTTACACGAGGAGCCCGTGTTCAGCGTCAGGCCGGCCAGGCGGCTGTCGAGACCGGACGACTGCGGGCGTGACGCCTGTGAGGTGTCATGAGACGTGGCACCATCCGCTTGCTCCTTGTAATCCTCGCTGCTGCTGAGTGTGCTGGAGAGCCCCTTGTTGTTGGCGAAGGTGCTCAGGTGAGAGTTGAACGGGGAGTTCTGCCCGTTCAAGCCGTTGTCAACGCTGCAGCATCGCGTCATGCGCTTCTCGCCGCCGCTCCATAACGGTGATTTAGAGGACAGGTCGGCTGCACTTCCAAACGCCGGGTTCCAGAGACACTTACGGAGCGACGGGTCTTCCTGCCACTGGTGAACAAAGGGGTTGATGTCACTCGAGGCAAAGTGCATCTGAGGCTCCTGTGGTACTTCAAGGCAATGTGATTGGCTCACTTTGAGACATGGCGTGGTTCTTTCCTTGTTTGAGTTTCTCGCCATTTCTTGAGGTTGTGATGAATGGCTCTTGGGGCAGCGCTCCCTGGCTGGTCCCTCGTGTATACCTGGAGCCCGAGAAGAGAGGGTCTCCATTGGGAAACTACCCTTTGACCTTACTGTAGCAGTACTGATGCCTCCTACCGCTCTACTGTTACCTCCTGTTTGAATAATCCTCGACTTACTGGACTTCAGTTGCGTTGAATCAGGCCTGCTGCGATGCACCCTTGAAGGCATCTCATCTTCGTCTTCTGATGAGGACTGGGCTGCAGAATCAGAAGAAGAGGAGGAGTTTGGGTGCACCAGGGCATTGGACCTTCTGAATCTCTTCGACTTCCCCTTTCTGTGCTTGGTGGCGTGGTTCCTCTGCTTGGTGTTACAATGCATGGAATTGTTGTTTTTGGAAACATCTCCTCCATCAGCATGCGTGTGTCCCACTGGCAGGGTCGCAATAATGTGACTTTCATTTTTTGTTATAATTGATGGAACCTGGGATTCTGTAATTGTGTCATTTTTTAACATTGGATCTTTTGTGTCGTTTTGCAAACAGTTGGCAATTATGGAGTGTTCATTCAACCATTTTGCAATTGAGGGATTGTTGTTATGATAATTCATATTCACCACACAAGTCTGAGCAGAGCTATTAGAATTGCTTTGATTACTGTTGGTAATGAGCCAGTTTCCAAGTATTCTCTTAGTTTTAAGTTCCCTGCTCTCATTAGCTAAATGTTCAGGGTTATCTCTAAGTGACTTTACAAAGACACGCTCATCTACTGAGCCACTGCTGCCTTGTTCGTGTGGCACTGACAGGTGAACCCCTCCATCATAGAGCGATGTCATGGCAACAGACACTTGGCGGCCATCTTGGGAATTATGAATAATCTTTAACTCTGAGGTCGGTTTGCACGAACCAAGGTCTTCGTCCTGAAAACTGGAGGCTGAATTTACACCGAGATCCATTATCTGAGTATAATCGGTGTTCGCGTCCGTGGTAACCTTACTGGTGTGAATGTCAGGGAAGATGTTCTGAGGTCGAGGGGCGTCGGGTTTCCAGACCGGGGCGGCCAGACATGCCTGTCTGTCGGATGGTTTGGAGCAAACATTGGGACTGGCAGGAGTAGAATGACATGTTTCTGTGCGTGTAACCTCATCGCCATCATTCAGACTGGATGGCGGACATTTCCCCAGAGACTTTCTGGGCCCGTGTCGCAGGGAAATTCTATCCAGCGGGAATGTGAGGCGGATTGGGTTCTCGCAGCTTGAATTATCGGCGTCTGCGTTATCAGAGAAAGCACGATAATCATTCAGTGGGATGCCTGACATTGTCTCGGCAATGTTTGCAGCGCGCTCGGTCGCATTCATCCCTTGGACGGGCAAACGCACCTCGTCCTTGTCCATCAAAGCGTATATTCCGTCATGCGCTCCTGACCCCTCTTCCCTCTGAAGCTCACCCCGCGGCGCGGAAGGGCATTCTGCACGGACGACCTCTGCTTTCATCTGATCACCTCCTTCATCTCCCGTCCGCACGCCGCCCTCTCCCGTTGGTCCGGGCGCGCCGCGGGTGGTACGCCCCGCGGCGGGACCCTTTTCTGTGGCACGCTGCGGCAGGGCGGTCAGGCTGTGGCTGCGGCCCCGGCCGGCGCTATCTCCGCTCATCAAAGGGGCCGACGCGAGGCGTCCTTTCACCACTTCGGCGATCCTGAGGTCGATGGCGCTGCAGATAGCGTCCCACTGCCGCAGCGGCTTCCTCTCTTCTGGCTTCCTCTTGTGGTCCACAATACCCACAGACATTCTGAATTGCTTCTCCAAACTGGTCGCTTTATCGCTCTTTCCGTCTGTCTCGGTTTCGTTCGTCCCTCCGATGGGGATGTTGTGGGTTTTAGGGCCGCAGTCGGCAACATTCTTGTCAGGCTGTTGCTGTTTCCTGCATATTGGGTGACGGACATTCACGTTAGCGTGGTCCGAGTCAGGGCTGAGAACGTCCTCGTCTGCGCCAGGTACTTTCTCTTCTGGGTCACTGTTGCCATCGGACCAACCGACATCCTGGCCGGCGATTTGTGTTGCACAGGGTGTTTCTAGGGCCCCTTCGTCGCTCCTCTTTGGAATTTTCAAGCCCCCGACGAGAGACTCTGTGAGCTCTTTGTTCCTTTTTCTGGAACCTTTACAAGCAGATTTAACAGGCCCGTGCTCAGAGGGTGCCGGGCCCATATCAGAGTGTTTGGTTTCGAACATGATTTGAGTTTTGTCACTTGGCATTGATAAATCTTTGGTATCGGTGTTCTCATGTGGCTTAACATTGTTCAGCTTTTCGTTCTCATTGAGAGCGACTAGTACATTTTCCACAGTGGAGAGTTTACGGACTACAGGGTGAGTTTGTGCATAGGCTACTGATGGCTGAGCGGAGGTAAAAATAGCAGTCTCAGAGGCATTGGTCACACCAGTAATTCCCATAAGAGGCACACCCGTAAAAGCCTGATGTGGTTTTGTTGGCTGCTGTGTTGTCAGGTTCTGCTGAATCTCATCTTCAGCAGGTGAAAGACATTCACTTCTTTCTGAGGCGGGAACTACATCTAGGCATGCAATGGTTTGAACATCGACTGTTATCTTCTGTACACTTTCCATTTGCATATTGTGTTTTGTGAGCATTCTGCCATCATTATTAACCCCAGTGTCACCTATCAACCCTATGACTTTCCCCGGTTCCTGAGGTGCTTCAGTGTCTGGAAAATGCGTGTCTAACAATTTGGTTGAAGGCTCGAGGTTCTGATCCTCCATGATTATGCGGACTCCTTCAGAGCTGCTGGACGTAGTGGAGTTACAGCTTTTCACCTTGCTCTGACAGTCTGAAAGGTCTATACTGATCGGACTAGGGCTGCTGCTGTTGCCGCTGTTGTTGTCCCTGGCTCGCAATGGTGTTTTCTCCTGGAGGGCTCCAGCTTCACACTCCCTGGGGATCCTGGGACTGTCTGCGGCGTCAGTGGAAGACCAGGCGTCAGTGAGGGCCAGCTGAAGATCAGGTTCCCTCATGCTGCAGCTGCTCAGAGAGCGAGGGCTGCCAGTGAAGCCGGTCTGCGTGGGAACAGGCTCTTCCCTTGGCTTGTGCACAGGAAGCTCCATTGCGGCTCCGGTCTTCCCACTCACTATCGTGTTAAGGCCGCCATTTTGGCTCCAATAGGCCTCCGCCGGGCTTCCCTGAGTACGTTGACCGTCGGTGTGTTCCAGACCAGTGCTGATGTCAGGTATCCTGACGTGCCTAACGAGAAGATGAGAGGAACCCGTCACTCGCGTGTACTTGGGCACCACAGTCCTGTTCAGCCGAGAGTGTAGGGTGCTGCTCTCCGGCAAGGCCAAGGAGTCTCTGGACATCTGGCTGTCCACGCTGTCGCTCTCACTCCCCAGGGCCTCCTCGCGCCTCAGCTGCTCCGCCAGGGCCGTGGCGTATGCCGAGGACAGGGAGTCCGCGGAGAGGAGGCTGTCACAGTCCGATGACCCCTCGTCCCTCTCTCCCCCTTCGTCCTCCACCCATCCGGCCAGGCCCGGCTGCAGCCTCTCCACCCAGGAGCCAGTCCGGGTCATCAGGGCCTCCATGCTGTGCCAGCGGCGGTGTTTGACATCCTCGGGGAATGTCATCTGGTCCAGCTCCTCGCAGGAGACGGTGGTTTTGAGAGCACACTGGTGTCTGTTCGTCGTGCCGTCTTTCAGGCTCCTGTCTCTGTTGATTTTCCGCCAGTGAAGTCTGTGCATTCTGGCAACCGGCTTGGGGTTCCTTTGCCCATTCACCCCTGGCGGCGGCTTTCTGAACACTTTGGACAGCGCCGTCTTCAGACCCGGTCCTACCGATCGAGAAAAGACCTTCCGGATCGTCCCGAGCCCTTTGTTACTTCCCTGGGGAGTCCTGACGTCCACACACGCGATCTTCTGGGCTTTGGGATTTTCGACCGATGGATCTCTCTCACGCTCGTTGTCGATTGGCTGCAGAGCAGTTCTTTGTGGTGACTTCGTATGACCGAGGGGGTTCTGATTGGTCTTGAAGGTCAGGCTCCGGTTGGGCCGGAGAGGTTTCCTCTCTGGACGCTCCTGGTTGCTCCGGGCTGGGTGGGACTCCTCAATGGGTCGTTTGAGGTTTTCAGAAGATCCGGCTCGGCTGCCGGGTGCCTGATTCTGTCCCGGTGAGACCCCGCTGGAGCAGCTCCTGGTCCTCTCTCGTGGCAGACACTCGTCCGAGACCCACTTTCTGCTGAAACGATCGCCGGTCCTCAGAGGATTCAGCGTCAGCTCTGTGGACGTGTTTCTCTTCAGGTAGTGGCTGTGAGAGGGCAATAAAAGGAAAGTGAAAGTCAGTGAAAACATGGGACTACAGTGTGGGGTTTCTGGCTCGCGTGCCTATACACTATATGCTACTAACCTGAAGATGGGGGGGTGCTGGGGGTAGAGACGCGACAAGATGTCCACCGAGAAAGAGTGGCGACGTGGGTTGCACGGAGGTCGTCCTCTAGACCCATAAGGGGAGCCCAGCTCCGGGGAGCCCGGGCTCTCCAGGCCCGGCGGTAGGGCCTGCTCCAGCCTCTGCAGCTCCCTCTTGGCCTCCAGTAGGTGGCGCTTGCGAGCGATCCTCTCTAGCTGGAGGTGCAGCCGCTTCCGGCGGACGCGGCTCTCGGCGCGACGCAGGGCGTGGTTCCTCAGCAGCTCATCCTGCACCACCTTCTTCCTCACCCTGACCAGCCCGGGCGGGGGAGGGTCCAGGACCCAGGCCGCGGCGCCGCCTTCGGACCCCCGGGGGGCGCTGCACAGCCGCTCCAGGAGGGGGGCTGGCAGGAGGTCCGTCTGCACCCCGGACTCCTGGGTTCCCTTGGGGGAAATGGACAGCAGCCGCCGCTTCTCCTGGAGGATCCACTGCTGGACTGTGGGCGGAGAAGCGGACAGCCTACTGGTCACTCACTCGTCTTGCGATCTGTGGTCATTTCCTCGTTCACGGCCAAGGTCAACGGGAAAGCTTCGGCAATTTCCCGTTCTCATTGGATAACGTTGACGGAAACTTTCAAAGTCGATCATGGATCCTGGATAACTGTGTGTAGTTTGACAGTTTGTTTCGCTGACCTTCGGCGTGCTGCTGGCACAGGCGGGCCTGCTCTCGCTCCAGCTCGCTCTCCTCCCTCCTCTGCTCCGCCTGGATCTCCTTCCTCAGGGTCTCCACGTACCACTGCTGCTCCTCCACCTGCTGCCGGGCCGCGGACCCCTCGTTGGGGGAGAGAGCCGCGACCGCCCGGCCTGGAGGCCCCACTCCTCCGGCACTGGGGCAGAGAGACGAGGGGGGGGAGAGGATGAGAGAGAGACACAGAGAGAGAGAGAGAGAAGAGAGAGAGACGCATACACACACACACACACACACACACACACACACACACACACACACACACACACACAGATCAACTGTCAACGGAAATCTCCAAAGAACGCAGCTGACAAATTGCAAACAAATACAAAGCAAAACGATCCCTGGTCTCACATAAGTTACAACTGATGAACAAGATTCGCGTTTCGACGCGTCACATGAACAACTCCCCTCAGAACGCAGTGAGGGTTCTGCAGACGTGGTTGTTTGGGATAAGTTCGGTTACTAGGCTCGTTACTAAGCAACCGCCTCAGTCTGTCCTGTAAACAGCTGACAGAGGCTGGCGCAATCAAGTGCACACACACACACACGCATACACATAGGCTAGTGCGCACACACACACACACACACACACACACACACACACACACACACACACAGAAAGATGCACACACACACACACTAACTCACATCAAAGGATTTGCTGATACATAGCGAGTCAATTATAAGTAACGTACTGTGTATAGGAAATAGGAACAAATATGTGTGTTTTTCTCCAAGTGTGTACCTTGAACCAGATGTGATCTGACAGAGATCCCTGTAGCTGTCAGCCCCGATGGCCTGGACACAGACACACAGACACACAGAGTGAAACCCAATGTGTTATCTTCTGCTGCACAAACATCAGGGAAGTATTGGCCTTGATTGCAACATCACCCCAACGTAGTGTTCCATTCGCGCATTCATAATTAAAATCTTGAGCTAAACTAACAACCCAAACAAAGTGATGTATTGATCATTTATAGATGAGGCACTAATGGATAGGATATCTTATTTAGAAGCACTTTCAAGTAGCTAAGAGACGCCTAAATCAGAGGATCAATCAGTGCCGCTAATTAAGACTCGACATCGAAAAAAGCCCCTTTAAAAACACCTACCATCATCATCATCATCATGACCATCAACTCCACAATCATTAGCCATCTTCCTCATCATCACCACCACCA
>OMKI01028295.1:2672-13544 GCA_900302315.1 Phycis blennoides
CCACCACTTCCCCTGTCTCCTCCATACCTTTCTGTTTCTCTCTGTTCAACACACACACACACACACACAGTCACAAACACAGGCGCGCATGCATGCAGCGATGCAGCGACGAGTCACACCAGAGAGATAAGAACATAAAAGGACGAAACAGAGAGAGCGCAATAAAGTTCAATAACACGGGGGCAGTGCAGGGCAGGTTTACCTGTAACCCAGGCTGACCTGTGGGGTCTGACACAGACAAAGACTACAAACCTGGGGTCACGCAGGCTCAGCGAGAGGAGATGTGTGTCACGGTTCCTTTCATTTGCTGTTGTCGCTGCTGCTGCTGCTGCTGCTGTTTCTGTTGTGCCAGGAGGGGCCCATGGTCCAACGCGGCGTCTCGCACGGTCCTGGAAGACTCTTCATGCTCCATCGAGGTAGAAACGATCAGGGCCAATGCTCGTGCACACAGAACAAATGTGCGCAGGATTATATCTCCGATCTTTCTGTGTTAGAAGTGTTCCACATCCAAAGAGGAGGATTCAACAATTTTGTACACGTTATGTTTTGCATATTTCATAGCGGTGTCACTTGTCGTTCGTTCAAACACATTTATCACGTTGACGTATCAAAGTGCATCCGTTGAATGTCTCGAGGTAGGTATAGATTTCAATTGCATTTCTGTTTACACTTACCCCTACAGTGTGCGCCTTCAATGAAATTCATCGCAAATCCAATATTTCTTTCAGATGTGTTTGGGAGAACAGCCCAGGAATTTTTTAAGCGGCCCTCAGGCTAGACGTACATTTTTAATACCATTTTTATAGATAATGATAGCCCAGAACTCCAAAAGGAGACATTTGGTGGTGCTTCAGAGCAATTTCATTTGTGAATAATTCATGGTAAAGAAATGAAACGTTGACTGAATCTAATTTCAATTTAAATGTATGGAAAAGGAGAATAATGACGGAATGATGCGTTCTCTCAAGGATAAACATTGGTCCAGATGCTTGCAGATGTTGCAGTCACGTCTGTGTGTATACAGAACCAGACTAAGCATCACGAGATCACAACACATGCATTAATATGATGACACACGATAGACACTTCTCTTGCATCTCGTCATTTGTATGGATAAACCGAAAATGTTCCCCATATGGCGCGATAGATTATGAGATTAGCACAGTACAGTGTTGGGTTTTGTTTTTCACCATTTTTGCTTTTGTGTGTGTGTGTGTGTGTGTGTGTGTGTGTGTGTGTGTGTGTGTGTGTGTGTGTGTGTGTGTGTGTGTGTGTGTGTGTGTGTGTGTGTGTGTGTGTGTGTGTGTGTGTGTGTGTGTGTGTGTGTGTGTGTGTGTGTGTGTGTGCGTGTGTGTGTTGGTGCATATGTCTAAATTAGCCATGACCTCATAAAGATCTCAAGGTCTTTGTGGCATTCCTCTCCTCACGAACCCCCCCCCACCTCCCCCCAATCCCACCATGATGTCCATGCCTTCACTCTCACAGGTCAGCCAAAAATAAGAAAAACAGAGTTAATGACAATGTCAGATAGTGATCCTGGCATTTCCCCCGTTGACACCTTCAATCCCTCCCACCCTTTTTTACATTTCATATCTGCATGGGCCCCGGGCTGGGGGCCGTCCAACGAAAGGCCAGGCTGGATTAAAGTCTCAGCAAGGATGCGGGGATGTGAGCTACCTTATGGACAAGCAGGCTGCGAGGCTGGGGCGCTAAACCCCCCCTGTCTGGTGCAGGAGTGGGGGTCTCAGGCTGCCGCTAAGCTCTCATCAGTCTCGCCCCCTCACTCCTGTGCTGCCGCCCCCGCATCAGGACAGGGTGACATGTAATGGCAGATTGTAATTACTTTGTCCTCTGGCTCCTATATGTTTTTTTTTATTCTTCTTCCTCTTTCCTCTCTCTTTGATTGGCGATAACTAAATGATCTGTCAATGAGCATGACAGTAGAGGAGAAAAGATAAGCAGGGAGAGAGACAGAGAGAGAGCGAGAGAGAGAGAGAGCGAGAGAGAGAGAGAGAGACAGAGACAGAGGCAGAGACAGAAAGGTTCGTTGCGATGTCGAAAATGCGATACAAGTTGGACGCGACCCAATCCCTTACAGCAGCCACAGTATATCTGTTTCGGGGGTATTTGAACCTGCTTTTATTGCAAGTTTATCCACCAAGGGTTTTCTTCCATAGCCTCATACAGCTGGTGGCTTAGCAGAGAGTATGATGTCGTTTTTTTTCCCACATTGATTCAACCCTGGAAGTGGCAGATGCTGTTTGTTGGCTAAACATGTTATTCTCTCTGTTTAACAGACCTCATAAGCCTCCACATTCAGCGTTTCCCCCCTCTACTCACTAGTGTGAGCCTGTTCTCCCCTCACTCTAAATAGCAAATATTTAAAAAAAGCAAAGCTCAGGTAAAACATTAATCCCAATGACATGAAACCGGTCGGCAGATGATCTCATCGACTTAACGCACTGTAGTAGTGTAGATAAAGTGTGCGGCCCCCCAAATTCCCCCTGCTTCACTCGTGAGGAATAAAATGTGTTTCTTAGTCTTGTAGAACCCCCCCCGCCCCCCCCGCACACACACCATCCCATTCTCCATCACCGTGAAGGATAAGGATATCCGAGTTTGCCTTGTTAGCATGGAAAACAATGCATCTTATTATTTGTCCACGCTTCATTTCCAACTGAGAATGAGGCGGTGGTGTGCTGGCGCGGGGCGGTGGGGGTGACAGGAAATATGTGTGAGATTACTCTGCTAAACAATTTGGTTCTGCTTAATATTGGACTGCTTTGATTTGGTCATGGGACTGCATGGATGGGAAATGATTGAGATGCACAGCGGAGTCCGTCACTGGCTGCTTGCTTGGCTAAGCTGGCCCACTTCACCATAATAGGAGGTCATCCCTGGTGGAGTGTGGAAATGTGTCTAATTAAAACAAAATGCTTTATCAAGAGGCAAGGCGCCGGAGCACCGCCGCTAAAATAAATAGCCAGCAATTTCCTGAGATTCGTATCCTGATAAACATCTTATTAAAACAGCCCCACTGTCTAATGGAAATGCTTTGCATTGTGGGAGATCTTTTTTTCTCCCCCTTTTGTATACGCTCTTTCCGCTATCTCTCTCTCTCTCTGTCTCTTTCCCTCTTTTTGTCTCTTTCGCTCTCTCTCTCTCTCTTTGTGTCTTCCTCTCACTTTTTACTCCTTTGCTAATGTGGACTTTATCCATTTTCCAGTTAGAGGTTTTTTTTTTGCGTGTGGTCACCTAGCAGTGGCGTGGGAGTATAAAACACTTAGCGCTGTGGGCACAAAAAACTAATTGTTCTTTTTCCTCACAACATTCTTATCCACGCTGGATGCTCAATTATGCCACCAGAGTGTGAAAACACGAGCCATCTACACCTTTTCTTCCCTTTCCTCTGTGTTGTCCTTTTTCATTCCTTTCATGTTTAATTCTTATTATGAAATTGTATTATTCCATTCAATTGTTCCACCGACAGCGAATGTCTCTCCGAGGCCACTGGCAACTGAGTCTCCGGTATTAATAGGCAACAAATCAAGCACTTAGTTTATTTCCGCTTGATTGTTTTGTCTGCAGCAGTGAGACCGGGCGCTCGGAGGACACAGCTGAAACACTCAGTCACTCAGAACCAAGTTCATCACTCTGACAGACACTCCTGGTTCTGTTTGCTGTTGACTGTTTCTTCCCACAAATGGAAATCTACTAAGCGCAGTCTATTTTTATTATGTCCTCCTGCTTCTTGTTACTTATCAGACTACTTAGTGCAGGAACTGTGAATTCCTCCCTCGGTGTTCAGAAGCCAAAGTATGGAGCGATCATCAGCACTTGTCAGTGGTGTGTGTGTGTGTGTGTGTGTGTGTGTGTGTGTGTGTGTGTGTGTGTGTGTGTGTGTGTGTGTGTGTGTGTGTGTGTGTGTGTGTGGGTGTGTGCTTGTGTGTGTGTGCGTGTGTGTGTGTGTGTGTGTGTGTGTGTGTGTGTGTGCATATGCACACATATACATTGTGTGAGTGTGTAACACTCTAGCACTCTCTCTGGTAGTTGCATGGCAGTAGTCCCCTGGGCCTCTTGAGTGTGTATCCGTGGCTGCCCACTCTAACAGGTGGATGGGCGCCGGAGGGGGGGAAGGGGGGTCCGGACGTCCATAATGGACCTGCTTCGAAGAACCGCACACAGAGACGTCTCCCCGGACACGGTCCACGCTGCCCTGGCCCGGCGCTGTTTTCTGGGTAATGGAGGCGCGCTCTGCACCTCCACTCTACTCAGTCAGTTTGCGGCTATCATATTCACCTGAACATTACACACGTCCATTATCATTTCACCATTTGTATTTGGAAAGTGTTGAATGTGCAAGCGTGGAAAATCGAATGATACCTCTGGTTAGGGGAAGTGTCGGCTGCCTTTTTTAGTATGCCAACTACTGGCGCTGTGCTTTAGTGGGCTGATCAACCCGGAGTCATGGTTCTGAACATCGCTTTCATCTGATACCCTTCGCCTCAACGGCGAGGATACGGTGTAAGGCAACGGCGATGTAATGCAAGATGGGTTTTTATTTTTTAGGGTTTTTTAAGTCTTTCCAGATTGTCTTTCTCCGGAGCACGGCTGAGCAGAATGGACATGGGTCAGGAGAGAGAGGGAATGGAATTCCAGTGGAGACGTCAAGTTGCTTCGACCTTCACTCATGATCTCTTCAGATATGCTCCGAGAGGTAAGCGGGGGTGGGGGTGGGGGTGGTGGGGGGGGCATGTGAAGGCATCACATGGAGCCTCTTTGAAACCATCCAACCTGGTATGAAATCGTGGCGTGCGAGACCCCTTTGATCTGCGGGCGCTGGAGCGGCGACCCCGTGCATCGCCCATTACCGGCCCCCCGCCGCCACGCGTCCACCAGCTGACCGCCGTCGGATTTGGTCACTCAACTGACCAGCCGTCAAATCAGCTTTTGGGGATTTGCCCACAAATTACCCCCTCGCTCGCTTCCACCCTCACTCACACCCTCCCCCTCCCCCTCCCCTCTCTATCTCCCTGCCGTCTGGACTACCAAAAGCCAAACTCACTAATTGAAACGCACGCGACCGACTGAATGCAGGATCATCTGGCCACTGATCATCTGTGTGTGTGTGTGTGTGTGTGTGTGTGTGTGTGTGTGTGTGTGTGTGTGTGTGTGTGGGGGGGGGATTCCAAACCCTGCCATCATGGAACATCTCGATCTTATTGAGCTGTGGCACCCTTCCTTTGTCCTATGAAGGTCTCTCTCTCTCTCTTTGTAAGTTTGGTGTGTGAATTAGGTAAGGATGAGCATTGTAATATCTATGGTATGGTATTCTTGACACGAACAACAGGCACTTTGAACAAGATGCCGTAACCCTGTCTGCTCCTCAATGGCATGTCAATAGTAGCAAATAGAACTCCAATGGCGCTGGTGGTGCTGTAAGACTTAACCCCAATGTTCCTTACCATTGTTACTTTGTGTGGAAGAGCACAACGAAGCCATTCATTGTGGCTGATGATTATCTCCAGATTTCTCATTTTAATTCAAACATGTTTAACATAAATGTAATACAAAACATGTCATGTGACGTATTACAAGGAAACATTAGTTTCTTCATCTCACAAAGCCCGGTACATCTAAGCCATTCAGATTGCATGGACTCAAATTGCATGGACACTTCTTGTGCTTCGCCATACATTGCAGATCTCTCTATCTATCTATATATATATATATCGTTTTACAGTCAAGTCAAGAGAAGCAGAACCTCTCTGGGCGGTTCTTGGCACTCCTATTACTCTCGATATGAATTGAGTTATGTTCCAATCAAACAAATAACGGCTTGTTCCAAACAGGGCGGAGATTAATGGATTGAAAAAGTCTGTATTTGATTACCCAGGCCTGCCAGGGCTTGACTAAGATCTATTTGAGAGTGAGTGTGCTGGACACCCTCCAGCTATTGACCCTGTCTTTAAGTGGCCGCTGTGCTTTTAGTGTACTTACACACTAGTTGGTCAACGTCTTCCTCCTTCTGGCAGTTTTGCAATATTTTTGATGGCAGACAACACACTAACACACACTTTGCATTATTAATGCATCAGAGAAGGGGGCTAGCCTATATTTGTCAGATCAAACATAGGAGTTCTGTGTGTGTGTGTGTGTGTGTGTGTGTGTGTGTGTGTGTGTGTGTGTGTGTGTGTGTGACATGTAGCAGTAGGCTACATGTCTATCTCTGTGTGTGTGTGTGTGTGTGTGTGTGTGGGACCCCAGCCACAGCTACTGCTAACACATCTACATACATTATATCATGTCCACCTCACATTCATTCAACCTGTTGGGTGATTAAGTATATGTTTAATCACATTTTTGGAAGGGAATCTTATTTATATCATTATATGTATAGGCTTTGAAGTAAAACTTAAAGTGAAAGGAAGTATAATCTAACGTAGAAAACTAAAGAAGGAAACACTCCCCCACCCCCTTTCTATTGGCTGTTACTGTGGTTATTTTCAAAGAGGCAGCTTCATACTTGTGTCTATAGATGGCAGTATTTTAACAGAGTTGACGAGAGTGACATTCCTAATAGGCGTACACCAACCACACAACTTCATAAAAATCATTGACTGTCAAGAAAGCAGTAAAGCACCATTTAGGATTGTAGTAATTACGTAGTATACTCACAAGGATGAAAATCCACGAGAGCCGTTAGCTTAATTAGGCTAGATGGCATTTGTATCCATTCTTCATAGGGAAACCAATGCGGCGGTTTCCCTATAAAGAATTATTTGTGAAAAGTATAGACTGATATAAATAGCTTTATAAAATTTCGAATTAAATCTTCCCGGTACCACCCTTCATTTCTGCAGGCCCGCCATTTTCCTGCCCTTAAGGGAGAATGCGCATGATAGACATTGTTAAATGTGATATATTACCATTAAAACATACAAAACACATGCATAGGCCGATATCATATGCTACTTTAGAATTACAATAAAAACAATATGACTAAATAGGAATTATCACTTAAAGTGTAGGTGAACCCCCTGTTTCAGCTCGAATTCCTAAGCTGTGAGATGCTTAATGGTTTTTGGGCAGAAAGTTCTTTGAAGGAGGGGGAGCTGTTTAGCCATAGACATATATACAGGTGTTATCCCCATGGTTACGACGCACGGCCGTAACTTTGTTATACGAATATTGTTTTAGCGAGCACGCGTCGTGGAGTATGACCGTTATTACAAGCGATGTTGCGTGTGAAACGCGCCCCACACACACGCACGCACGCGCGCACACACACACACACACACACACACACACACACACACACACACACACACACACGCACACCGTGGTGTTATTACTAGTGTCCGTGTAGCTTAACCCTCTGTCTCTTGACGCAGCCATCAGCATCAACCGCTGCCCCAGACCGAGGGGCCACACAACTACACACACCAAGCGTACCCCTCTCGCCGTTGGTGTCCCTTCGTCGTGACGTCACGATAATAACGGCTCCGGAGTTCGGAGCAGGGCAGAACACTGACAACCCGGTTGGCGGAAACACATAAGATTTCATATTAAAATTCGCCTATTAATAATTTTAGTGTCAGCGACTAAATGGAATACCAGACTAGGCCTACCTTGTTCTTGACGAGACCGTAGAAGACACACTAACACGTTTTGAAACGGAAAGCCAAAAAATGGATATTGGGTTCACTGGCACTTTAATTTAAAAGTACGAGCAGCAACGGTTAACCGCCGTACGAAGCAACGAGTGGAGGGGGGCTGGCTTTAAACCGTAGCTGTAGTAGCCCATGCAGGCGGTAGTCTGTGCACTACTGTACACGATGGTGCCCGCGGTTTAGCGCCACAAATCTGTCAGTCTCGGCAGCCCTGAGAGGAGGCGGGGTGCTCGTTTGAACCAACCTCGTGAATTACAACGCCGGACCACGGAAAAGCCAGACAAGACAGCGGAGGTTGTAAGAGAGTAGCTTAAGAAAGACTGTTCTACTGGGGGAACAAACTACTGAAGGAATGTGCGTTCGCGTTGGCACGGCGTTGCGCGTGAAGCATTGAGGTAGACCGGTCAGTCTCTTAGGCGTCAAGAGTCTCTCGGAAGTTACGCGCTAAATGACCGGCATAGATTATTAATTATTATTGTCGATGGCAATGAAGCGTAGTGCCGGAGTGACAGCCGCGGGGACAGGGCTTCGGTTGCATGAATGAAACGCCGCCGCAGAGGCAAGCTTGCTTAAGGCTATATCGCATTTTTTTCTAGGAATTGAAAGGGACTACATCTTCAGCATCTCTGAAGAACATCGCGGCGCCAGACTTTCTTCTCTGGATCTGAGCATCAGGTTTAACTGTAGCAGCCACGCTGGAGGGAATTACTCAGAAAACCCAACTGGAAATAAGAGGTAAGGTCGCCACGGTCGTTGTACAGTAACCCACCAACCCAGTGGGTTGTTTTTTCTTTCTTTCATTCAAATCATAGGCTACTTCCACAGCGCTGCAGGAGTAGTCCCACTAATGGAGGGGATTCATTTAGGAAAGCCGTCCACTGCGGAGGGACAGCTGATGAAGGGGCATCGTTCATGAGGCTTATGAAATTCGTTTTTTTTTAGGATTGTCAAATACGAAAGCAGCACATATTGGTTTATTTTTTGGTTGTAGTGTCAACCGCAATCCATTGTGTAGTTGGTAATGCGCGTTATTTAAACGTTTGCTTATGCAAATACAAGCCAAATACACGTTAACCATTCATTGGTGATTTTCATTTTGTGCCCCCAGAAAAACGGAAAGTGAAGTGTTGAATTGTGCTGGCCATTGTGGCCTGTTTCAATGCCATACTTTTAATTGAACCACCAACAAATACGCAATCGCGCAACGCGTTGAGACGGATTGTTATATTCTTAAACGGTGGTGGATGGTTAGTCTGACAAACCATTGGGGCTGTAATCTGTGGATTGTAACATAGGCCTTCTATTTCTTACCATAGCATTAAATAGCCCTTTTTTGAATTTCACTGGGAGCCTTCGGAGCATGGACGGGCAGGCTCTATATCGGAGCTGATGATTGTGACTGACCGGTGGGGTTACCGGGGTTGCAGTGACATTGCAACAAGTGATTTTTTGTTTTTTTTGTTTTTTGAATTAGTATTTGAATGCGCTTGAACTGTCCAAAATGTTTAGACTCATCCAGACAGGAGTGTCGAAAAGGTCAAAGCTGCCAATCATGCACTCATTTGAAGTTTATATATATGTTCTCTCTATTGCAAGAATCGGAGCCGTAACGTTTTTTTTTTTTATCCGAAAATAGAATAAAATACCAAAAATGTGTGACATCGCCTCAATCGTGATAATTCCAACTCTCCTCATAGTTATTCGTCTGTCGACTCTGCGAACAGATGCGCTCACACGTCTCTGCCACAATGCCATGGCACGTTCAGCGCATATTATACAGTTACTATAGGCTACTCCAAAGAAAATAGATGCCGCCTTAAGTAGAAAATTGCTTCCCATTTGCATGAAAATAACTTGCATCTGCTGCCATGGCTGACGGCGAGCATATTCATTCCCGGACCATGCAATCAAACCCCAGTTTCTTCTTGGTAAAACCTGTGTATCAGTAGCATGACCTTCTCACATCATTATTTTAATATCCGTCTCCATAGCGAAACATCCGCTTGACCCCTGAAAGGCAAAGCAGTCACCACTCGCCAGGGTGAAAATTGCTGCCTTGGTAGAACAAACCGGCACTCAGCTCGGTTTGATGATCACATACTGATTATGCTCACCTAATTAACTCCAGTTTAATGAAAAGCCATACACTGATAGATAGGGCTACTGCATTGCAATCAGTGTGTCGGACCCAGTTGGCCACTAAAGGACAATTCTGTGGACAATTGTGGACAATTCTATTATATCGCTTTGGCTTCGTCTTAAACGTGTCCAGGAGTCCAGATTTTTATCAATTCGTTCTCTTCTTCTATTGATGGGCACATTGCCTAAATGAATTGCCACTAATAATTCTAACATTGAATGCAGCCAGGTATGTAAAGTATTTTCAAGTGGTGTGAGAAATTGAATATTATTACAGACTGCATTGACGGCGTGGTGGAATAACTCCAGCTTTGGACTGGTGGAGAATATGAGTAAAAGATTAGCTATTCTGCTGCCGTACCATACTTCAAAGACCCTTTGAGTAGATGCAGTCCGACAAACTTCCATCCAGCAGCGTCTGATGGAAGGCTGGGTGTTCCTCAGTTTCCACCAGCACCACCACCAGCACCACCAGCACCATCAACCCTCTTCATTCCCAGCCCATTTGCAGGGCAGTATTTGGATTAATTGAGTTAGGTCTGCAAGTCATTTGACACTGAGCCCACTTCTCTCTGTGGCCAGATGGACGTATGTGTCTGTTAATTGCCGGTAATGGACAAAGGAATCGCTGTATTTGTTGTTGTCTTACGCTGACATTACTTGATCTTTCTGACTTTAAAACCCAGATGTATTTGGCCTTCATTTATGACTGGTGCTTCAACAAAAATGTTCAGCATGCGAGCGTCATAACGTACTGCACTCCTGATCACCCACACACACCCACACACACACACACACACACGCACACACACACACACGCACACACACACACACACACACACACACACACACACACAGACACACACACACACAGACACACACACACACACACACACACACACACACACACACACACACACACACACACACACACACACACACACACACACACACACACACACACACACACACACACACACACACACACACACACACACACACACACACACACACACACACACTCTGACTGGTGAGTATGGCACAAGAGCGTCCTCTGTCG
>OMKI01028341.1:5933-20397 GCA_900302315.1 Phycis blennoides
GGCATTTAAAAAATATATAAAGAGTTCTCCCAAGGGTAGAAAGAAAAGCGTGGACAATGAAACGCTTCAATTAGTCTAGACTAGTTATTGTCGTTTTATCAATGAACACATTCAATAATGATTAAGGCCTGGTAATAACCTTGTAATCTTTTTCCAAGTATGGTCCTTTTTTTAATTCTGCAGTGCCACCTGCTGGCAGTATTAGATATTGTTAGGAACCCTGATTTGAACACCACGGCACTCCTTGAATGCAGATCCCAAAGGACCCGTATGCCTAACGGAAAAAGCTCTTACTAAAATAAAAACTGAACTGCAGGTCCAATACTGTTGTTACACTTGGATGTTTTTCTTATAGCAGGCACATTTTTCCAAGCCAAGTAAGGTGAGGATGAAAGCAATCAAATACAATCACTATTGGGGCACCTATGAATTTAAACGCTACAGGTTTTCAAATTCAACCAGACGTGACTAAATAAGTCCTTCTAACTAAATAAGTCCTTCTTTACTAAAGTTTGATTTACTGTCCGGGTTGCCCATGGGCAAAGGCTGCAACCCGGCAACCAGGGTCTGTTTTTTTCTGATCCCATCTGTGAGGCGCTCAGACCCAAGGGTCGCGTCACGTCTAAATGACAAATGTAATAAAATAAATCTCAAAATTTCAAAAAGAGAATGTTCTATGTAAAATACACATATAAAAGCCACCAGAAACAAGCACGTCACACATGATCTGAATAGGCAAACATTTGTCGATGGGGAAAATTGATGAAAATGAACAATTGATTGTTTCGTCTTGGAAGGGTGGCAGAAGCAGTGCTCTGCCGCTCCTTGGTGAGTCTGGGGACAACAGGGAAGGGAAAAATAGCTTTTGTTCAAATGCCATAAACTAGTCCCTAGTCTACGGCAATTACGGCATTTATTTTTGTAACTGCTTTACATTTTACATACACATTATTTAATGTTCGCGAAGATGAAGTAGTCTGAACAGTCTTTTAGTGTTCCCCATCACCATCGGAGGTGAGTTGTCTTTAACAGCGCCGGGCGCGTCTGCGATAAAGGAACGGGGGGAACGAGGAGGCGGAGGAGGATGTATTTAGGGGATACACCGTAAGGGATCCCGCTCGTCCCAACCGAAGGACCATGGACAGCGTCCGCTTGGCAGGCTCCCCCCGTGTCGAAAGGCCCCTGGTGGTGCGGTTCGGCCTGCACGGTTGCCCCACGATGACGATGATGATGATGATGATGATGAGAGGAACGCGGTGGCAGGGCGGCCAGGGGGCAGGGCATGGTCAGTCCGCTGGGGCGACCAGCTAATCATGGAGCCTTCTAGGTAACGTTACTGCGGCAGGCAAAGAGAGAAGCAGGACGTGGTGGTGGTGGTGGTGGTGGTGGTGGTGGAAAGATGCGGCGTCTCCCGGTGTAGTCCCGGCTTGACGCCTCGCATCAAATCATCGACAAAGCAAAACTAAAATCTGTTGAGCGTTGTGCCGAGGAGAAGCATGATCCGTGGACGTGGACCTCTCTTGTTTGTCTTTTTTTTTCTCGAAAGGGTGCACGATTCGTAAGGCTATATAATGTGCTGTTAGACTGTATCCATTTCTATACAGTCTACAGGACCGGGCTGGGGAAAGGTATTGACATTTTTTCTTATTCCACACCCTATCGATATCGTTGCGATCATCAGCACCACAATGTCTCCTCCGGCGTCAGCGGCGACGGCAAGTGAGAGCAGTACGACCGTTTTTGAGGAGGACACCAGGGAAGAGGTATTTATGCTCGACGATCGACATAGTATTATAAACACACTCAAATGAATTGGCATATGAGCCAATTATGATTAGTCCAATTGTTTATTATTTATCACGTTTGTCTTGCAACGTTTGTTTTTCCGATGCACATTTGAATCCTCCACATTTCCTGTAATATGCTATTTCCTGATAACGTGAATGCATACTAGCGTGTTGTACCTCATCCTTCATTTTCTGGACATCTTTTGAAGAATCCGTTGGCCTAGCCTATACCTGCTGTTACTTCACACATCACTAGCAATCTATCTTCCACCACAGAGCAGAGAGCAGTCATGGAGATGCAGGAGAACTGCAAGCAAGTCAACGCTCAACTACCTAATTCACTGAATTTGACTTGATTTAGAATACATACTGTACAGTATCCCATCATTTTGTAGCCTATGTATTTGGTAAAGTTATGTGTGACTGTGTACTGCTCTGAAGTTTTCAGAAATAACCATAGCATCTGCCTCGGAATGAAAATCCCCATTTGCAATTCAAATATTGTCATCTGCAGCACCAAGTCATCCACACCGATGAAGACAAAGAAAGTTATTTTCAACTGCTGTTTAAAAAAAAATAAAAATTAAATATAAAAACGTGTGTGTTTTTCAAATCAACAGCAAAGGCCCCTGAAGCAGTCGCTGAGCAAGTCCCTCTGCCGGGAGAGCTTCTGGAAGTGCCTGCTGCTCTCCATCCTCATGTACGGCTGCATGGGCGCCATGGTGTGGTGTCACGTGACCAAGGTGACCCGCCTCACCTTTGACAGTGCCTTCAAAGGGAAGTCCATGATGTACCACGACAGTCCTTGCTCCGACGGCTATATTTACATCCCCCTGGCCCTGCTGGGGATGCTCTACGTGGTCTACCTGGTGGAGTGCTGGCACTGTCACGTCAAGAACGAGCTGCAGCACAAGGTGGACGTGGAGGGCATCTACGAGCGCATCCAGAGGATGCAGCAGGCCAAGCCCTGCATCTGGTGGAAGGCCATCAGCTACCACTACGTGCGGCGGACCCGGCAGGTGACGCGCTACCGCAACGGGGACGCCTACACCAGCACCCAGGTCTACCACGAGCGCGTCAACACCCACGTGGCGGAGGCCGAGTTCGACTACGGCCACTGCGGCGTGAAGGACGTCTCCAAGCAGCTGCTGAGCCTGGAGAAGGCGGCCCTCACCAAGCTGCGGTTCACCAAGTGCTTTAGCTTCGCCAACGTGGAGTCGGAGAACTCCTACCTCACCCAGCGGGCGAGGTTCTTCACCGACAACGAGGGCCTGGACGACTACATGGAGGCGCGCGAGGGCATGCACCTGAAGAACATCGACCTGAAGGAGTACGTGCTGGTGCTGGCCGACCCCGACCGCCACCCGTGGTACCTGTCCCACTACGTCTTCTGGCTGGCCTCCTTCCTCACCTTCTCCTGGCCGCTGCGGGTCTTCACGGAGTACCGCACCGCCTACGTCCACTACCGCGTGGAGAAGCTGTTCGGGCCCGACTACCCCGTGACGCCGGGCGACGAGCGGCCCTTCCCCCGCCGCATCCCGCGCGTCAACACCATCGACAGCACCGAGCTGGAGTGGCACATCCGCTCCAACCAGCAGCTGGTGCCCAGCTACTCCGAGGCCGGCCTCATGGACCTGGCCCAGTGTCCCGCCGGCGGCTTCGGCGGCTACCGGCAGAACTGCGAGCGCTGCCACCGGGCCATCAGCTGCTCCTCCGTCTTCTCCAGGAGCGCGCTGAGCATCTGCACCGGCGCCAGCTCCCGCATCCCCTTCAGCGGCAGCCGCTTCTCGCTGTCGCGGCGCTACGGCTCCCAGCGCAGCTGCTTCTGGCGGAGCGGCAGCCTGGACGACCAGGAGAGCCCCAGCGAGAACACCCGCTGCCTGTCGGAGCGGCTGGCCACCGAGGACGAGGACCCGCCGGACTACCAGGACGCGCTGTGCTTCCCCGTGCTGATCGTCCACTGCAGCGAGAACTGCCACAACCACCGGTCCTTCCACAGGAACGGCTCCTGCGTGGAGACCTCCCTATGACGATGCGGGGCGGACGGTGCGCACGGCGACCGGCTGCTGTAGCACACATGGGGGGGGGGGGGGACGCCGGACCCCTGACAAGGTTTCGTCGGGTGAGGGGCGCGGGGGGGTCCAGGTGTGTGTAACGCAACACACACACACACACGCACGCACACGCACGCGCGCGCACGCACGCGCACGCACACACACACATACGTGCGCGTGCTGTGTCCCAAGTGATTGAAAAGAAGTCAATAAACTTGAAAACCACCAAAGCAATAACTAAGTAATATGTCAGTGGATGTGGGTTGTTCAGCTTTTAACAACGCGGGAGTGTGTGTATCCACGGGGCATCCAATGAAAACCATGAAGACGTAGGCTGTTAAACAATGCTGTAGCATTTATCTTACCTTATGAGCATCGGGAAATGAAACTGGCAATTACCTCAAAGAAATATTGAACAAGCCACGGAAAAGAGAGGTGGAATTCTGTAAATATACCTGAAATGTCTTGATGAAAATATTGAAACTTAAATGGAAGAAACTGGGTGGATTTACACAGGTTTTGTGCTCTCTGAAAAGGGTGTCAAAACATTGCAGTTAATCACATTTTTTTAACGGTAATAACTACGACTTACCCTCACATGAGAAGTAAAATAAAATAAATATCTCATAGTAGTACAATTATTAATAACAAATACATATCCCAATTACATAGGCTAGGCCAATTGTGCTTGTACAATAACTTTAGGAAAATATTAAGGTATCTGAGGTATCTGTTTCTATGATACCTAATTGACACATCTGGGTGGAGTAAGGAAAAGATACATTAGCAATGCACAGACTGATGACTCAAAAGCAAAGTCGGGTTGGTGTTGTTATGATTTTATACTTCCCTTAAAGACTAACTTATGTACCTTTCCTGAAATGGTTGGCTTGGTCAAGGACATCATATCTTGAGTTGGGCTTGCCTGCATAAGATTAAATCTGTGGTATAAGGGCTTGCCCAGCGGTTGATATATTTATAGTTAATATCAATACATACAGCCTAGTATAAGGCTCTTTGTAATCTACTGCCATGGAGAAACATGCCGGCAACTGTGTTGTAAATACATAAACACATGTCATTACAGTACTATCATGGTGACTGACGGGAGGTTTATGCCTGACAAGGGAAATTCCATCTTCGCATCGTATCAAAGTCATCTTTAAACATCATCCATCAATTATGAAGTGTGAGAAATATACATCGAATAATAACAATAATATGAATATCAAAAACCTAATTTGCATGATCTCCTACTGTAACACTGAATGTATTCACATAACATATATGAACATGAATGTAAACCACCAGCATATTATGTCACACTATACGTCCATGAAATATGAATGCTCAATTTGTAATTGGAAAGCGGCTGCATTGCAATTTGTAATATATTGAGATCAAGTGTCAATGCCACACTTAGAGGCCTCGTTAGTGCGATGTACAAAGCACCAGTGACTTTGGACGTTGACATTTTGCATGAGGAGGAACCCTTGCCCTTCTCAAAAGGGCGTTTACAGATTGCATATGCAAGGACGGTACATGCACTGAGGTTTACATGTTGTTAACGTATTCACTTTTTAAGACACCTTTCTATGACATCTGGGCAAAGCTATTCTACCACTTATTAGAAAATGACATCAGTCCTACACTTTAACGATGCCAATATTATGCACATGAAGTGGAACGACTAGACATTATGGATTGTAGTCATGCTGAATGTTGTTACATGTTCCATTCTAGTAATAAAGTATGCATTCAACTATTGTAATACACAATACACTAAATAATAGAGGCAAACACATATTGGAAACATGTACAGTACATACCCACTTGTTATAATCCCCTTGTAAATGAATTGTTAACGTGGGCTTGCAATTGTATTTATCAACATTGTGCAAACATTTCCAACACATTGTACAAAAAAACCAACTTTTTTTCTTGTACTTTTTTTTATATGTTTTATCTTATGCTGGAGTAAGGATATTTGCAATAAATGTGTAGGACATATCTTCAACCATATTATAAAGAAGGTTTGCAAAGTGAAGAAGGACCTCCTTATTTTTCCTCAAAGTGAACTGAACAATGGGTTGTAAGACTATTGGGAGATGCATTTATAATGGCAATCCCATGTATCAGATGTTTGTATGTGTAGAAGAGAAGAGTTTTAATGAAATTGTTTAGACAGACAAGCATGCCAAGCACAATGTTGGAACTTCTCTAATTGATAACAAAACGTGTTTTGTTGGTATATTCATTTGTTGTTACTTTCTGAGGAAATAATATATATTCTTGTCTGTGTCAGACTGGACCGAGACGTAAAAACCAAGTCCTGAGTACGCCACATGAAAGTCCGGCTGGCACTTGCCTCTATGTATTCACTTTCATGGGACGTGAAACACACTGTTTCATTCATATGAAACAGAGCAACAAACATTCACAGGATTTACCAAACCTGAATTACTTCTTAATCTTAATCTTAATAATCAATAATTCAAATGAAAACAAGGATCTGCCTTGGATTTCGTAAAGGTCCACGGATTCAGGTTCTATTTTGCTGGAGACTTTAAATCACTTCAATGTCTATCAATAAATGTCCTTTAATAAAACAAAGGAGTTCACTCACTTGCTTGTGCATTACAACACATACATAAACAGAAACAGAAACATTATTTTCATAATTTATGATGAGCTCATAATTTACCCTGTAGCTCAATGGACCTGAATTGGACTACTCCAGCTGCACCATGAACCTGGACAAAAAAACGGATCAAATTGCGTGATAAATTATTTGTTGTTGTTTTTTTTGATCAAATTTTTATTTTACTTTTTCAAACACAAAACAAATAATGATGTACAGCCACTGAACATACCGTTACATCAATCCCCCCCACCCCCCCCCCCACCAAAAAGAGAAAAACAAAAACAAAAAAGAAACTTGTGGGACAGTTATTATTTGTTGTTTGGTAAATGCTTTGCTATTATGATGTCTGTCCCACACCAGCAATGTGATTGCTCGCATTTCATTGGACTTTGCACACTTTTATATGAAGTAGCCTATTACATCAAAGGTGACCGGCATGAAATGGGCGAACCGTCCACATCAACCCACAATTCACCCCTGTGCCATAGGTGGCAGCATCGGACACATATGTGCTTGTTAAACATGTAAATACTGTCAACGAAGAATTCAACCGACTAAAGGTTACTGCAAAAGTAGGTTGAAAATTATCAACAATTTACGTACCTCCGTTCATATTGTGTACTTGGTAATATGTCAATTTTATGGACATGCAATGCTTGTTTTAATATAAGCTCTTAGGCCGCAAAAAATGACTGTCACTACTTTCTCCTCGCTAGGATGTACTCTGTACTGTAATACGACGAATCGGAATCACTAGTCAGACATATTTTAACGATGCAGTTGTACAAATAATGTCAGATTAAATAAATCGGCAATGCTGTTGTCAGATCGTTGTGCTGTTGTGTTTCACAGACCTTCATCATGCAGTGTTTGCTGGTGGAGGCGCTTGCCCTGCGGCAGCTAGGAAGACTGAACCCGCGGCAGCTTCTCACACCGGGATACGGATTCAAACAGACAACCTGGTGCCCCAGGGTCATGCACACGCGCCAGCTCTGGGGCTCGTCTGTGTGTTTCACGTTGGGCTCTCATCACAGACCGCTTGTCCGCGGCAGAGACTCCGTGCGAATCTGGTCGTCGCACCAGCTGAGGTTCAAAAGCAGCAAAAAGAAAGGCTCAGCAAAGGCACTGGAGGAGGAAGAGGAAGATGAGCGTGACATGGAGGACAGTGACTATGAGGATGAAGAGGAAGACCCAAATCTGCCTAAAGACTACAAAGATTTAGAAAAGGTTGTACCGTCTCTACGATATGATGCTATGTTGAAGACTGGATTGGATACGGCCCGCAAGTGAGTGAGTATAAGGCTGGCTGTGAAGGTAATGCATTTTGATTTGTCTTAACTCTCCCTGACCCGCTTTGTGTTGCTCTGTCTCTGGATCAGTAAAATTGAAGACGCTTTCTACAACAACAAGCTTCGGCTAAATGGGCAGAAGCTCCTCAAGAAGAGTAAATCAGTGAGTTATCTGATAACACGTGAATGAATACCACATTGATGCACACATTTGTCTGTACATGTATTTACTTTCTGTTTGGCTGCTGGTGTAGGTGCGAGTCGGAGACACTCTGGACCTGGTGCTCCGTGAGAACGGTGAAACCAACACCGTTACTCTGATGAGAGTCGTCCTCAGGAAGGTATTGGGTGAATCCAACGACGGAGACAAGTACAAAGTGGCCCTGAGACGCTGGAAGAGTTTGGAGCTGCCCAAGGACGAGGCCTTCAAGCCATGACTTTGTCAAGAAAACTGACTATATTGATTATGACTGATTGGCCTCAAATTGACTTGGGCCCAAGCTAAAAATAATGAAGTTACAAAGTGCATGTTGAAACTGCTGGATTTGTTTGTTTTTCCTTAGGGGGTTGGTGACACGTATATATATTTAAAATGAACATTTTGTGTTTAGTCTTTTCTCCTTTTTAAATAAAGCTAAACATTATTTTGTGAGAATCCAGTGTCTGGGTGACTTAGTGGTTTGTTTTCTGCTTGCCAGACCATGTGATGTAGGAACAATGTAAAGGTGATGGAATACATCTGATGTCATGTACATTTGTCATGTCATTTGGTTTGATGAGCTCAATCAATTGGGAATTGAAGTAACATTTACTTTCAGTTTTGCACCTTCTGATAAGCCTTGGATTCAATCTAAATGAAAATATGTCAGAATGGATCGATTAAAGATAAAAAAAAGAATCCAGTCATTCATCCTGTAATTGTTAAAACTAGTTTTTATGATTGTGATTTTATTAGAAAAAAAGGTTAACATGACCCAATGTCATTGTTAATTTTGTTTTTATATATAAACTTCTATAAGAAGGTTTAACATAAGCAAATTCTTCTTTAAACTGTGGTAGAATAGACTGCAATAGAAACAAATCACTTGTGATTCATTTCTATTCATATACCAACTGAACTATGCTATTAGCTAACATTGTTATTATTTTTAAGCTGCATCAGTTAACGTGTACATAAGCTATGGCAGTTTGGCTCATAAATATACATTTGTTATCACTCGGCATTAGAGTACTTGAACAATAATTTCTACTGTTATGGTCAATAACAAAACAAGACCAAGGTTAGTGCTGATTGAAAACCTACATATGATAGCTGTAAAAGTTTGACAATGCAAATCGATTGAGCTTATATAGTTTGCAATCATTTTCATGACAAAAAAAAAAAGTTTTGCCATGACGGCAAACCATGACGACTAAGACACAGTGCTTGATCTTTTGGCCTTCTTCAGAATGTCACACTTCTTCCGATTGGGGCGGCGGCAGCGTTCGTCGATGCTGGGCACGCACTCGTAGTGCCACACCTCCTCCATCTTCTCCACGGGATACACGGCCTCCACGTAATGGCGGATCAGCCGCAGGCGCAGGGGGTCCAGCTGCTTCTTGTTGCACGCCCCCGAGTGGTTGTACTGGAGCCGCAGGTTTTCCTGCGTGAAGAGCTCCGGGAAGAGGCGCACCAGCAGGCGCGCGGCAAAGTTCCCCACGGAGAGGCTCTGCTGCACCACCTCGCGCACCTCTGCGTCCGACAGCAGGTAGGCGGCGGGCACGGGGAAGTCGGGCGCGCTCACCGACAGCTCGTCCAGCGGTATCTTGCAGAAGTCCTTGCTGCTCTTCTCGGGTGGCGCGGCAGGAACATCCGAGTCGTCCCTCGGGCCGTCGCCGTTGTACTGGCTCGGCTGGCAGGCCTCGTCGCCGGCCTCGAGCTCCCGCTCGTGGTGCACGTAGACCTTCCGCTGCTGCTGGTAGGACCGGCGCTGCTCCGTGTCGCGCCTCCGGCACCGCTCGTCCAGCTTGCCCACGAACTCAAACATCCACACCCGGTCGTTCTTGGCCTGAGGGTAGAGCATCTGGACGTAGTGGCGGATCAGGTTGATGCGGACGGGGTCCAGCTGCTTCTTGCCCAGCGAGCCGCTGCAGTTGTAGTGCTTCCGCGCGTTCTCCTCGGTGAAGAGCTCGGGGAACATCAGCACCAGGATGCGGGACGCGAAGTTCCCGATGGACAGGCTACAGTCGTAATTGCTCTTGAGCTGTTCCTTGGACAGGAGGTATTCTTTGGGAACGCTGAAATCCGGTACTGGGATCTCCATGTCGTCGAAATCAACGGGGATGAGCAGAGACCTTTTGGACCTACGATTGGGCCGTTCGTGATCAAACATATTTGGGATCCGTATGATGGAGACGTCCTCCGGAATGGCGGCCAGGTCGTAGCTGTTATTACTGATAGTGTCGTGTTCACCCCCATTGCTATTGCTGTGGACGCTCTCTATTGCATCCTCCATATGCTGGATGCACACCTGGAGCCAGGTGTCCTCAGGCACGTCAGGGAAATTTGCCTCCATGTACTTTCTTATTATCTCCAACCTGTCCGATTCCAGGAGAAGCTGTCCGGCACTGTGGAAACCACTGGAGCCCTCGGGGAATTTACCTTCCTCGAAGAGCTCAGGGAAAAGGCGATGAATGAGGAAAATAACAAAGTCTTCAGGGGAGGAGAACTCATCCAAGTCATCCGTGAGTTGGATGTCAGAGGCTAGGTCTGAATTAGCCAGGTTGTTTTGATCGTCCATAGAGAGGAGCTCCTCCTCGCCCACTTCATTGATAAAGTGGCAGGTTTCGGCGTGCTCCGCCTTGATTCCGGTACCTATGATTGTCTGTTTTCTTTGCATGCAGGCGCTCTCCATGTCCTTCTGTGCCCAAAAGCGATTAAATAAATCATTGATTTGAAGAAGGCATTCCTCCTGCCACACATTGTTGTTCTTGACTAACGGGAAGCACACTTCGACGTAATTGCGTATCAGCTGCAGATGCAGCGAGTCCAATGTCCTCTTGCTCGCCATGCAGCCATGGGCGCACTCCCGCACCTTGAAGAGCTCCGGGAACAGATGCACCAGCAGCCGACAGCCCAGCTCCCCGGCACCGGAGGTCTGCTCCATCAGCTGATGAAGCTCCTCGCTGGTCAGCAGGTACTCCGGGGGAGGCTGGAACTCGGTCACCATCTCGCCAGGCTTGATCTGCTTCTTTATCCGTATGACCTCCAGGGACAGCAGGTCCACCTTGCTATGCAACTGCGTCATGCTGGAATTGAGCGTGTTGAGGATGAAGAACATCTTCTCGATCAGCGGATAGAGGCCCGGGTCGGTCGGCGAGCCTTCGCCGGCCACCCTCGTGGTGGGGAAGGCTTCGAACTTGCAGTTTTCCTCGGGACTGTGGAACTCCGAGGTGAAGGGGCTCCCGCAGTCCAGCTGCTGTCCCCCCACTTGGACGGCGGACTGCTCCAAGCTCGGCGTGATCCGCTTCTCAATGATCCTGTGGGAGATGCCAAACAGGGGCCTCCGGTACGAGGTTTTGGGTCTGGAGTTCTCCCGGCCACAGTCCACCTTGTCCTTGGCGGTCAGGCATGGAAGGTTGCGCTGGATGCTCTCCTCTGTCAACTGCTGCTTGATCTAAAACGAGACAACAATTGGCTCCTGGATATATATATATATATTTTTATGTTGTATGCAGCAGTGTTCTGCTTTCGCAGAACGTCATTGCTCCTTGTGGAACCCCCCCCCCCCCGCCCTTTGTTTATTACCTTTTTTCAATATTTTTCTAAGCTTGCTCGGTATTTGAACAGAAAGCCCTTACCTCGCCAGAGACTCTGAATCTCTTGCGGCTCGTTGACTGGTTCATATCGGAGCCCATCTCCGTAAATGTCCGTTTACCAGTCTCAGTAGACCCTGGGGAACACCCTCCCAGTCCTTCGACCGACTCACAAATTGCGAAGTCATCTGTCTCTTCCTTAAGGTCCTGGACAAGCTGTTGCTCTGAAATGAACGAGCGTTGTATTAACCTGTGCATTACCAGCGACTGATCACATAAAACAACCACCAGTTCCACGTGAACAACAACCACTGTATCCAATTCACAATGACTGAAGACAGATGTATGTCAGATGTATGTACAACATACCTTTCCCAGGCATCGTTTCTTTTGAAATGTCCCCATTCTTGGAGGAATTCATATCCTTAGGGTTAAAGAGAAAAATAAGAACAAGGGGCATTCTAGCAATGTGTAACAGTAATTACATACAACATGCCAACATATTGTGTTTTCTCGATTTACAATATGGTATAACCAAATCATATTTGTATACGTTGCAGGGGGAGGCTCCAGAAGGAGAGCTGAAGGAGAGCTCCTACTGCCTAATGTACACATAAGACACTTGTACTGTAACCACTGTAAGTGGTTGTCTCCTCCAAAATGTGCATGGGTGAATGTCAACTGTAGCATGTAGCATGTAGCATTACTGGTGGTACAATGAATGCAGTCCGTTTACCATACGGTTACTTAGTTAGTTAATCATTGTTTTGTTCAATTATTGTTATGGTATGGTTGGTTAGACATTATCTTGTCTGAATATGTATTCGTTTCAATACTGTAACCCTCAACTGTAGTCACGAGGGAGCCGGTGCTATTACCGCAAATTGAATGCAATTAGTCAATGTAATTAACTGCATTCTTGACGTGCTTATGAGTCAGAGCTGAAACCACTATGTTTTGCTCCGTTATGTTCTTCGCACAGTCAAATGTCAATCTGTACAGTAATCATGTGTGTGTCAGAGACGTGTGGACAGCGAGGATCCCCTTGTATTGTCCTACTGAAATCCCCATTTGTGTGCAATCCATTAAGTGTGTACAAGTGGGTTGTCACTAACAAGGTTAGGCTACTACTTCCTCATTCTTCCATTTAAAGCCGCACAAATCCTGACTAGATCGCTGCAGAACCCAGTGATCATGTTATGAGCACCCGGTCAAATATCCGAAACTTCCTACAATTCAAAACAGGAGGCATCTGAAAGCACGTACACGCAAACATGTCCACATAGAGTGCACACGCAAAGTGCGTGTTTTGAACTGTAATGACGCGGCAATGTTTGCGTGGACGATTATTCCCCCCCCCCTCCCCTCCTCCTGAGTACTGAATCTTAGAAATGTGTCTTAATTCATATGCCGTGGGATTATTCTCACCTTTTACGATTCCATGCAATCCTTTAGAACAGTCTTGGGATTGATAGGCATGTATGGGCAGACCATCCTATGGATTTACAGACATATAACACAATGTGTTCGTGTGTTGTTGCTGTTTTCCCTTGCTTGTCTTTGGCTTCTCGCGTGACGTGACGGTGCGTGCGCTTGCTGTGTCACTTCCGTACAGCTGTGCGTGGATGGCGCCGCGGCGTGGACTCCCATGCGTGGACCATGGCGTGGACCGTAGAGAAGAGAAGGGAGACACTTAGCCCACGTTAAAGCATAACGCGTTTCGGTTTAAGCTTGATGTTCGTCAACAACACGCGTTGGGTAAATAAAACGCCGAGACAAAAACTTTAATTTACAGAGACTCGAATGACTGACTGAGCGTGTTGTGAGACAGAAGTTCTTGCGTCACGCGCTTTAGGCGTACTTCGTGATATATTAATTTTGGTGTGTGTGTGTGTGTGTGTGTGTGTGTGTGCACGTGTGTGAGTGTAAGATTGCATTTTATATATATATATATATATTTATTTATTTATTTATTTATTTATAGACACTTATATAAATATGTATATATATATGTATGATGTTGTTTGTGACAATATTCATTATTTTATTGTAGGCTATGCCCCGCAGACTCATTTTACTAAACAAAGCAATAGACCGGTAGGATGATAGCCAGATTACTCTTGTGCTTCTTTGTAATAAAACATAGCGCATTCAATCTATAACGGTGCAGAATGCACACAACATTCTTAGCAAAACACACCAACATATTTCCTGGTGGATGCATATGTAGCGATATGCTGATCAGGTGATTAAACTACTGTTTTACAGCAGACGGCAGCAGTGCCCTCTAGTGGATAACCGTCAGAGCAACACGAATTGTTCTTTCGATGTGAAATTAAATTGTAGGCCTCTACCAAGAGGATCGGCGAATATTGGGGAATATAAAGGCAAGTTAGACTTTTGTTTCTGTCGACTTCAGTTATCTTAATGTATTTTGGATATCTTACGGCAACCTCTGATATTATGTCCTCTGATATTATGTCCTCCATGGGGGATCATTGAAGTCTCATCTTATTTTATCTTATGTGAACTTCACTGGGCGGGGGTCCCGACCCTATTTTAGGAGATATTGTACAGTTTTGCCATATTGTACAGTATTGCAAATATAATTGCATTGTGAATTGCAACTCAAGAAAAAAAAAAACAAGTTGCCATGTTTGCAAATACATTTTGGTGAACGTTGACCTATTGGAATGTGTATGTGACAGTAAGGCTTTGGCAACCAGATGTCGAGACTCCTGACATCTTGTGCAATAATGCCGTCGAATGATCGTCTATTACATTGTCAACGCACACATCCAAAGTTCTGTCACGCACACGCACACACACACACACACACACACACGTCTGTGGTCGTCACTTGTCAAGAGGAAACCACTAGGCTTGTCTCCACGG
>OMKI01028358.1:1948-14929 GCA_900302315.1 Phycis blennoides
CGGGAATAAAAAAAAAAACACGCATAACAAATTCAAAGGACGAAAGATTCCGGGAAATGTGCGGCGAGACCGCCATCTGGTTCCCTAAGCCCCCGCTGCAGTTGCGTGACTCTAGTCGGTGTTGTTGAGCTTCCCTCGCACACGGATTTCTCAGTGGATTCATAACAAAAATATTGAAAACGCTGTCCGTATGAAACCGAATTCTACTGTTGATGTTTGAGCAGAAATGAAAGGTATTTTATGTGTTTCAGTGACCGAATAGCCGGTCCAGCCTCGCCATTAGCGAGATCTTGGCAGCGCTCTCATCATCCAATATGACGGGCACTGATGGAGGTAGGATTTAGGTCGAGTAAGCGCGCGGTGCAGCGCAAAACACAGCAGATGTCCCTGAATGAGGTACGACCAGCGCAACGAATACAGCTTATTAAGCCTGCACATGAATCTGTTTTAAAACAGTAAGATATCGACCGAAACCCCCACCACCACCGCCACCGCCACCGCCCACCACCACCACCTCACCCCAGACCATTAAGAAACAGTGTATATTTCCCTATGAGACATTAACGGTGAAGCTCAAAATCGAGTGATGACAACCAGATGTTGATATACTGTACGTATACAGGGAGGTGTGCACTTAGCGCTTCCTGAAACCCCACTAGACCGCCGCCCCCTTTATTGATCACCGCGTCCGCGGGCTCCCGCGGTCCGCTGGCCCGCCACAGCGCCCCGAGGCGTCGGATCGATCGGTCAAAGTCACAGAGAGCGAGCGTGAACCGAACTACATCATCCGTCGGAGTGAGTTAGCGCCATCTTCCCAGCGCATGAGAACCCTGACGAATCCACGTTTCCCCCCGCCGTGCCAAGGGAGCCAAAAGTTGAAACCTGTGGATTTCGGACGGGGAAAGGCCGTTTATCCTTAACGCAATTAGGAATATCTTATTATCACGGGCCTCCGGGTTGTTCGTGTCAGTGTGGAGGTTGTTTCTTTGTTCACTGGCTTTTTTTTTTTTTTGTCCTTGGGTTCATAGACGGTATGGAAAAGCTGTAGCTTTATCTGTGTTTTGATATGAATTGAGAATGATCAAACCTGGGTTGCTTCAAGGGGTATTGCGTATGTGGTTAGCACGTTTGGGACCTCTATAGGAAATACATTTCTGTCCGTGAACGCATACACACAGAATGGACAAACACGTGTCCTATACGGGATTGAAAGGAAATTAAACATATGGGAGAGCTCATGATGTCCGTCTGTCTCATGCAGTTTTCTTCTGCCAATGCTCCCGTCTCCTCTCTCTGGACCCCCCTCTCTAAAGACAGAATGGTACAGTCCGGTTTTCCACCAAGTACAGAGCCACGGATGCTGTTCTTGCTTGTATGACGGCTGATGCAACTAACGTGACTTTATTTCTTATCTGAATGCTATCTTTGACCTTTGGATGATGTGACACTAAGTTTGACCCTTGTTAAACCCACTTAAAACCCTACGGCAGATAGGTGAACTAAATGTTGTTGTCGTTGTTGAAAAAAACTATAAACGTAAAACTAAACCAACTAATTTATTCAAATAACCATCCTGTAGCTTTTGTCAGTAGAACGTATCCCTATGGAAGGCAGCTCTATTGGTTGCCTAGCTACACGTTGATCAGCTTCAAGGTAGATTTGGAGCGATTGCCGAACCTGAGGGTTGTTGAGGTTCCCCTGCACCTCCATTTTGAGTTTTATGGAACATGTGTGACAGAAAAACCCCCATGATTGGACTTATGATAAAGACCCGTTCTTCTGCCCAAAGTAACAGGATGGGCGTGGTTTTGTCTTTTAACGTGTTGTCTTTTAGCAGTGACCCTCCATAACTGTTGTTATGGATCTATAGTAGACTAATGCATCTATAGTTCTTCATCATCATGTCATCATCGTCGAATGTTGTTCTCTCCATGGCTGCGCGTAGACATGTGTCAGGCTGCCAAACGTCTTAAACACGCCCCCCCCCCCCTCGTCTCCTCCAGCCACCCGAGTGACCTGAAGCACCGCTTCCACCGCCTGCACTCCACCAGCAGCCTCCACGGCAGCTTCAACCACCAACACAACCACCACCACATGCCCACGGCCGACACCAACATGCCCCTGGTGTCCGAGGAGCCGGACGAGCACCCGGACAAGGGGCCCGTGTACGACCCCAAGCAGGAGGTCTTCGTCAGCCTGTTTGTGCGTGGAGTGGTCCTTCCTTATTTTTACTCTTTTTTTTTTTTTTTACTTTTTATTATTTTTTATTATTTTATTATTATTATTATTATTATTACTTATAATTTATACTTATTATTATTGTCTCGTAAGGCTGCCTCGTTTGGCCGCTTCTGTTGAGTGCTTTCTCCTGTAAGCGACGTGTTATAATTAATCTGTACGCCCTAACGATGGCACGATGACGCGTTACCTTATCCGATCTGCGGCCGTTAACGTCAAATCGACGCGGTCATCCTAAACGGTTCCTTTGCGCCGTGTTCTTGGCGATGTTTGGTTCCCACAGTCTCCTCGCCCTGCACATATATATTGTATATATATATATACAGTACGTTTGAAGAGTGTGATCCGTGTAGCTGCGATTCTCACGTCGATTGCGCTCCTAAGCGCCCCTCCCTGATGAGGTCATGGGCGGGTCTAGGTAGGGGCTTGAAGACCCTCCCCTCGCACATGTGGCAGTTATTGCTCTCCGTCAGCCTACAGGTGCTCCTAGTTAAACCCTCGTGATGCATTAGCTGTGAACACGTAATGCTCCCCGCAGCCTCAGCCGTTGGCAAACGCAAACCAGCACATTTGGAGAGGGGGGGGGGATGCATAAAACCGAACGTAAACTTGGGGGGAAAAATGGGGTTTATGTCCTCCACCTTGTCTGGCAATTTGAATGATAAAGTAAGATTCCCGGCATTGATTTGGATATCCCTCATAAAAGAGATCATTTGTGCTTCGTTACGCTGACAAATCGGACTTTGCCAGAACCGCGTGGTCGTTAATCTTCCTCGCTGCCCTCCTCCTCCTCCTCCTCCTCCTCCTCATCCTTCTTCTTCCTCTTCTTCGTCTTCTTCCCAGAAATCCCTCCACCCGCTGCCCCCGGACGGCCACCCTGCTGCGGCCCGCTCCATGAAACTGCTCGCTAAGATCCCTAAAGACGCCGAGGCCGTCATCGTTCTCTGTGGTGGGTCCGGCGGGGCGACAAAACCAGTACCAGAGACTGGAATGTTCTGTGTTTAGTGTTCTCACTGTGATCCCATGTGCTGCTTTCTGCATTTATGGTCCATACTAAGAACAACGGCCAAAGGCTAAAAGTAATCAGATTGCTGTTAACCTTTACAGTCTTCGGAGGTTTCCTCTCCTTGGTGAACTGTGAACTTTGGATGCTAGCCCAGGGACCACACACTGTAGCATGGTTAGCTCCTGATCCTTTTGTCGCTTTGGATAAAAGCATCTGCTCGTTTAAATTAAATACATATAATGTTCAAGTAGTGAATTATTCACGACTTATAATGTCAATAATGTTAACATTTGCGTTTTTTAAGTTCAATTTCTAGTGTGCATATCATGCGTATGGACACGTGTCTTTGGGTTTTATTTTCTTCTTCAAAAATGTCCCACACCCGCATTACACATCCGAGACACACAGTGTAAAAACCCCGTCAGTAATCTCAAACAGTCATGCAGGACTCTGACGGGCCGCTCCCTCCCCGTGGCCGACCTCCCCGTGTCCCCAGGCTGCGTGGAGTTCCTGGAGCAGCCGGCCATGGCCTTCGTCAGGCTGAACGAGGCGGTGCTGCTGGAGTCTGTGCTGGAGGTCCCGGTGCCCGTGCGGTTCCTCTTCGTCCTGCTGGGCCCCAGCCAGAACCACATGGACTACCACGAGATCGGCCGCTCCTTCTCCACCCTCATGTCCGACCAGGTATATAGCGCTGGGGTTGTAGTGGTATAACATTCAAAGATAATTTAGTTCAGCCCTGGATTTCCTGTCTTTGAAATGATAAAGTATGTATGTATGTAGTACACTGAGCCAAGTATGTATCTTGGCTCAGTGTCTTCACACAGAGAGCTTCATGTTGTAGGGCGGCAGGATAGTGTAGTGTAGTGGCCATGGCATGTGAGTCTTGGTCCCATCTGAAGGGCACTAGGTTTGATCCCCATTGTCTGCAGTCTAATCTAAAGACATCGTTGGCCAGGAAGCCCTGACCCTACCTGCTGGCTGCAACTTAATGACATACAACTGTATTCACTGTACTTTTGATTAAAAAAAATTATAATCTTGATTGATTTTGGATTCATAAAATCGCTATATGTATATTAGATAAAGGAATGCTTTGTACTAACAGTGGACAGAGATCCTACAGAAACTAAAACATAGTATAACCTTTGTTTCCCACTCCCGTTTTTGTTCCTCGGTCCAGAACTTCCACGAGGTGGCCTATTTCGCCGATGACCGGCAGGACCTGCTGAACGGGATCAACGAGTTCCTGGACTGCAGCATCGTCCTCCCGCCATCGGACGTGGCGGGGAAGGACCTCCTGAAGACGGTGGCCGGCTTCCAGAAGGAGATGATGCGCAAGAGGAAGGAACGGGTGCTGAAGAAGCAGCAGTCCTTCTCCCCGGGGGTGGAGCAGGTCCACAAAGGTACCACATCCAGTCCTTCTCCCCGGGGGTGGAGCAGGTCCACAAAGGTACCACATCCAGTCCTTCTCCCAAGGGGGGTGGAGCAGGTCCACAAAGGTACCACATCCAGTCCTTCTCCCCAGGGGGGTGGAGCAGGTCCACAAAGGTACCACATCCAGTCCTTCTCCCAAGGGGGGTGGAGCAGGTCCACAAAGGTACCACATCCAGTCCTTCTCCCCAGGGGGGTGGAGCAGGTCCACAAAGGTACCACATCCAGTCCTTCACCCCAGGGGGGTGGAGCAGGTCCACAAAGGTACCACATCCAGTCCTTCACCCCAGGGGAGTGGAGCAGGTCCACAAAGGTACCACATCCAGTCTTTCACCCAGAGGGAGTGGAGCAGGTCCACAAGGGTACCACATCCAGTCCTCCCCGTTGGTAGAGCAGGTCCATAAGGGTACCACATCCAGTCCTCCACGGGACATGGATGCTGTCAGCGTAGAGTATGGACTTGATCTGGTATTGACTGTTACCATGCCATTATTAAATACTCGATCCTGATTGGTCCAAAACCTTCCAAGGGTCACCTCTGCATTTTCACAAGTCCAAATCAATCAGTCAAATATAGCTATCAACCAGACGTCTCCTTGACAATGCAAAAACAAGACACACAAAGCACCACAAAGCATATTAGAGTTTCAACTGACTAAGTCAATAAGGAAACCTTTAGTGGTCGAGAGCAACCTCAGCCGAGCTAGGCTGCATCTCCACCCCCGTCGTAATTATTATTCCCATGTCAGGACCCCCCGTTGAGCGTCTTTATAATGTCTTACTGACTCATTGGAACAGCTTGCAAATTGGAGATACTGTGTAGCTTGGAAGTTGAAGAGTCATTTCTAGAAGATAGATTGGGGCTAGTTCTTGCCAGAGGAGGAAATTGGTGCTGTGCATGGCAGATCTTCACTGCACGTTACTATGAACAGTTACACGTTACGTCCAACCGTTTAATCGGGGATGAAATAAAATATAAAATCGTATAATCCATCGACTTGGAATACATGTATATGTTTAAGTAGCTCATGTATGTTTCAGTAGCTTTACCATTAGTTTAGCAGGATAGTCGTCTGACCTGGTCTTGTCTTTGACTCCCGGTCAAAAGGTTCAGGGTTCAAACCTCAATGTTCACAGCCATTGAGCAAGATGAACGAACCTGCTCCTCAGTGACATACGAAAACGAATAGTCAGCTGTTTAAAGTTGCTTAGGATACCAAATTTTAATTATCCGTATTGGTTATGTGTTTCAGTTACAATCTCTGTAAGTTGCTTTCACTGTAAGTTGCTTTGGATTCCTGTATTTGTATCAATGTCTCTGCCGCACTCCACCTAGGTGCCTTACTGGGCCCCTCCAACAGCGAGTTATTGAGTACAATGATACATAGAGCAGCAGCCGCGTGCTGAGCGTGTGTGTGGGGACCGTGTTGCTTTGACCTGTTGCACATTGATTCCTCAATGCACCACAGGTGTGCAGCCTCACCCGGCCCCAATCAGTGTGACTCGGGCCAGGTGAGGCTGCTTCAACCAGCCATCCACACACACACACACACACACACAGTCCCCCAGGTGACCGGAATGACCCGGGACTCCTTCCCGCTCCCGCAGAGGCGTGTCCGGAGGAGCAGGAGGAGGCGGACCAGGAGGTGGACATGCTGAAGCGCTCGGGGGTCCCGTTCGGCGGGCTGATCGACGACATCCGCCGCCGCTACCCGCGCTACGTCAGCGACCTCCGCGACGCGCTGGACATCCAGTGCGTGGCCGCCGTCATCTTCATCTACTTCGCCGCGCTGTCGCCCACCATCACCTTCGGAGGACTGCTGGGTACGTTACCGCGCGCGCGCGCACGTGTGTGTGCGCGCGCGCCGTGGGAACATACCGCGGACGCCGTGTGTGTGCGTTATGTCAGCGGCACTCAAAGTGTTTAATGCACTCCCTTCGGAGGTATTTTATGAGCCCAATACCAGCACAACTCACGGTGTAAACATGAACATTAAATCGGGTGGTTTAGCGAGAAACATGTGCGTGATTTATGATTTGTGGCATGCATTGGAAAGATTTACGAAACCTTTATGTTAGTGTTGGGATGAAGTGAATTGTATTCGGGTGGAATTATTTAACCATTTTTCAGAAAAGATATGTATGCACATTTTTTGTTCTGAGTATCCCCAGAAATCCCTCAAAGTACCCACGGGGCACACAGAACTCCCACACGAGAAACACTGCATTATATAAGGATAATGGTGGCGACTTTTGCACGCCACACAAAAGCTGACACACAAAGTTTGACTTTATTTCAAATGTGGCCGTGAATGTGTAGTGTTTAGGTACTGGGTATGCTCCCCAACGAGCCAATGTACTTGTAGGAAATCCTTGATGAAGTTGCGACTGATGCTCAGTGGATAGATCCAACTGTCCACATGTCAAAGTGTCCTTGAGCAGACGTTGAACCTCAAGTTGCTCCCCAGGTGTTATATATGGCTGCCCACTGTTATGTACTAATACTATAGGATGGGTTAAATGCAGAGGACAAATCTTTCCCGTATTAAAATACTGAGAAAGAAAAGGCAGAAGGGTCCTGATTCTTCTTCATTACCAGCTCATATACTGTATATATGACCTTGTATATGTACTGTATATTCTTATATATATCCTTCTTTGGTGTTTGTGTCCTCTGCATACAGGAGAGAAAACAGAGGGCATGATGGGAGTGTCGGAACTCATCGTCTCCACGGCGACGCTGGGCGTTATCTTCTCCCTGCTGGGGGGGCAGCCTCTGCTCATCATCGGCTTCTCTGGACCCCTGCTGGTGTTTGAAGAAGCCTTCTACAAGGTGATGAAACACCACCAGTCCACCGCACCACCACACCACACCACACCACACCACACCACACCACACCACACTACACCACACCACACCACACCGCCACGCCTACAACCAGCTCAGCTAGCGTTGGTGTTTGTGACTCTAGCACTTCAGCGAATACAATTTAAAAGAAATATAGTCGAGTCATTTCCAAGTATTGTATTGTTTTCCTTGTTTAATACAAGGAAAGGTTGATGTGTACTTCAGCCTTCACAAAAACGATCCACGCATATGCACTTATACGCTTATGCATAGATTAGTCATGTTCACACATTGTATAAAAAAATATAAACGTGCGAAGACTAAACCATGCATATATACGATGTTTTGTGACATGATTGTATTCCCCTCCTACATTTCCATACCAGCCACCGTCAGCCACCACTACCGATGCAAAACGGCTCATTAGCTCACGTTTTTGATGAAATAACAGTTGAAATAATAATGATAATAGTGAAATAACAGTTTTTTGTTGTCTCATTTTTACTGTAACCACATCTCTCGCGGGTCCCTTTCCCGCCCAGTTCTGCCAGGCCCATGAGTTTGAGTACCTGACGGGGCGGGTGTGGATCGGGTTCTGGCTGGTGTTCATCGTGCTGGTCATGGTGGCCGCCGAGGGCAGCTTCCTGGTGCGCTACATCTCGCCCTTCACCCAGGAGATCTTCGCCTTCCTCATCTCCCTCATCTTCATCTACGAGACCTTCTCCAAGCTCATCAAGGTAACCGCTGAACCGATGCGCAAGCTACTCACACAGTGCAAGCTACTCGCGTAGCGCAGTGGGGTAGAGCGGCTTTGTCAACCGGAAAGTTGCTGGTTTGATCCCCGGACCTCCCTAGCCAAGTGTTGAGGTGCCGCTGAGCCAGCCGTCTTGTCTTCCCTCACTGGTCACAACAGCCTGGCTGTTGCCTTACAAGATAACCCTGAAAAGCAATATGCACTTTTATTTGCAGTTGTCTGAATACTTAATTTCAGATCATCTGTTTGGAGTACCTATTGTTTTGTCCAAACCATACCACGTCATACACAGAGACGTCATGACGAGCCTAATGTCCCTTTGGGGATGAATACAGTCATAACGCGTTGATCTATCCTTGTAATGTTCGCATGGTATCGTCAGTGTTATAACTTCACCATCATGGTCATGGCAGGTGTTCCAGGAGCACCCCCTGAGGGAGAGCTACCCCCCTCCACCCTCCCAGACGGACCCTTGGGTCGGCATCCAGGTGGGCGACCGCCCGGGCAACGACGCCGAGGCAGTGGTCCTGAACCAGCCCAACACGGCCCTGCTGTCCCTGGTCCTCATGATGGGAACCTTCTTCGTCGCCTTCTTCCTCAGGAAGTTCCGAAACAGCCGCTTCCTGGGCGGGAAGGTGTGGCACTCTCCTCAGCTGTCAGAACCCAACGGCCACTGTTCCCATTGGACATGAAAGTCTGAAGCCCAAAGCATACTTTGAGTTTCATGAAATTCACCTCCTGATTAATTTTTCAGCATGACACAAACGATAACGCATGCGGCGGGAAAATGTAGGGTGGCTGTATTTTTTTATATCACTTAACTTAAGTATGTTTTTGTTTTCATTATTATTTAGTGTCTGTGCCCGCACAGCTGTGTGCCTGGTGATCAAGACACTTTAAATACCTCTCAGTAAAAGCTGTGTGAGCCGGAGGGGGAGGATAACATTGGTACCCGGACAATCTGTACGTCTGTATGGTAACGCTGTTGTTATTCAACTCTTTGTTGTTTTGTGGTTCTAAATCTCCGCAGGCCAGGAGAATCATCGGTGACTTTGGGATCCCCATTTCCATTTTATTGTCCGTCCTCGTGGATTACTCCATTTCCGACACGTACACTCAGGTATTCACCCTAAGGACAACACATAGCACGCATTATCATTTCACAGGGATCTGAAAGGCATGCGTGAGAAGGTGAAACAGACGATGCGACGCGCCGAGCGTCCTCCGTTCACCTCCCCTACGCGTTCCCCCCCCCTCACAGAAACTCAACGTGCCGTCGGGCTTCTCTGTGACGTCTCCGGACAAGCGGGGCTGGTTCATCAGCCCCTTCGGGGACAAGAAGCCCTTCCCCCCCTGGATGATGGCCGCCTCCGTGGTGCCCGCCCTCCTCGTCTTCATCCTCATCTTCATGGAAACCCAGATCACCTCGTACGTACCCCCCCCGCACAGGTTCTCCACAGGTTCTCAACCTGGGGACCACCAACCAGCCGTCCGTGTGCCCCCCTCCGGGACCCAGTGGGTGGTAGCCGCCTGCCGTAACCTTTTTACGTTTTGAATGGAACATTTCACACGTTAAGTAAGCATTTCGGTGGGCATTTGGTCTTAAAACTGCATTTGGTCATAAGACTGATGGGTGGAATAGCGTGCTAATGCTAATGAATATTGCACATGAAGAAGCGTTAATCATCGTACTTTTTTGACATGGTCATGAGAACGTATTGCTTATTTTACCAAAAGTGTCTCTAGTACGCTAGCATGAAAACTTTGGATCCGCTGATATACAGCGAATCCAAAGTGGTGTGAGAACAAAGGCAGCGATCATAGAAGTAGATGCTGAACAATGAAAATATCAATGGTTTGTAAAGTTCCTCTTTACGATTGCACGTTTGACCTTTTTATTTTTTTATTGTGAAAATAAAGGCAGAGTTAGTGTAGCTGTAGTTGTTAAACCGTTAAGTGCTGTAGTTTAAACAGTTAAATACATATAAATGGTATGTGTGTGTGTGTAGGGGTGTGTGTGTGTGTATGTCTATTAATAATACTGTATACCAGTAAAAAAATTACTTTTACGGTTTAGCCGCGAAATGCTTCACTCTTCGCATTTTCCCGCACCGTTCCTGACTCAATGTCTCTGGGTCTGTTTGTTTGTTTCAATAAAGGCTTTAAGAGGCACTAAAACAAAACTGAACTGCACTGATGTCATGCAATTAGTCCCAGCTCGTGGGTCCAGCTGGGGTTAGGCAGAGACTAACCCTTTTCTAACCCCGCTGCCGTTTCACCTCGTGAATCACCGCAGTAGGACGGCTGCTACGTCGCTAACCGAGCTAACGAGACGCGACGTGGCCTCCGTCACCGGCCTCTCAGTGCTTCATCGTGTGACACACGTGTCCATGTGTTTCCTCTCCCGTTGATACCGTCGATGCCCGCCAGTTGGTGCCTTCCACGCCGACGTTCAATGCAGATGTTGATATTTGACTCAGATGTTTATTTAAGTGGCGACTGTAAATTCACATTTTTTATTTGTTGTTGTACCACACCGACGTGTTATGACTCAGCCTCCCGTCAGGATGAAAGAGGCTCTTCAGTCGTTCGGGGGACTCTTTAATCACGAGCCGGCACACGTCGTAAAGTTGCAGCTAGCTGAGACGCCATAACCCCATGGCGTCTGGGCTGGAGGACGCTTACTGGTGACTGTGGACAATGGGGTTCAGACCCCGAAACCTTTAGACTGGGAGTCAAGCAGCAACCAGCAGACTATCCCACACCCTTCCCTTCCCTTCTAATCTAGTCCTACATGTAGGGTTGCGCAAATAAAAGCGTTTTCATTACCGTTACCGATTCAGAATACGGACATATTCATCATCAGCTAATGGCAAGTAACTATTCAGTATACCAATCAGTTTTAGTTTTCTTTCGTTAAAACGCTGAATAATAGGTAACACATTTCCCACCTTAAATAAATCGGTATATTCAACGCGACAACGTGAATCGCGCGTATACCGTACAACATTATTGTACATTGATGTCTCTTAAAAAAGAACACTCACGCCACACAGCCGTCCCCGCCCGGTCCAACCCCCCCCCCCCTCTCTACCCGCTCTCTCTCTCGCCTCCAGGCTGATCGTGAGCAAGAAGGAGCGGCGCCTGGTGAAGGGCTCCGGCTTCCACCTGGACCTGCTGCTCATCGTCACGCTGGGCGCCTTCTGCCCCCTGCTGGGCCTGCCGTGGCTCACCGCCGCCACCGTCCGCTCGGTGACGCACGTCAACGCCCTGACGGTCATGAGCAAGGCCACGGCGCCGGGGGCCAAGCCGGTCATCCAGGAGGTCAAGGAGCAGAGGGTGACCGGGCTGGTGGTGGCCGTGCTCGTCGGTGAGGGGGAGCAGAGTGATGGGAACACCGGGGGGGGGGGGGGTTCAATCCGTGATGAATGTGTTATGGTTTGGGGCGTTTTGGAACAGAAATAGCCATGCTTGTGAATTATAGACATGGCGCACAATCTTTCACTCACGCCCTTATTTTGAAGGGGATCCCATAAAAGTGTACATTCTTTTTACGATGAATACATGCGTCACACATTGCAGATATGTCTCCTCCAGTTTGTCAGAGAGTTTGCCAAGGATATCAAACCGAAATCAAACTTCTGCTCAGGCCGACTATATTTCCAAGCGTGCAATATGTCTTCAGTTTATTATAGATCATTGTCTGAACACATTACCTTTCGTCATGTTGGCGGCATGATTATCCATGGTGAACAAGCCCACCGTGACACACACAAGAGAATTATGCACCAAGGAAACAGATGGAGGGATGTAAGATCCATCCATACCGACACGCGATCAGGCAGTCCCATGCATCAGGCAGTCCAGCGCTTCGATGCAGTCCAATACATCACTGCAGTCCCTAACATCAATGCAGACCAATGCCGTCCTGTGTGTCAATGCAGTCCAATGCATCAGTGCAGATTACTATACTGACACCGTCCCACGCATCAATGCGGTCCTATTCACCTGTGCATCATTTACATTTACATTTACATTTAGGGCATTTAGCAGACGCTTTTATCCAAAGCGACTTACAAAGAGTACATTTCCTCACGAGGGAAGCGACACAGCTCCTGACCCAAGCACTTGTCATCTCCCGCCTCGACTACTGCAACTCGCTCTTAGCTGGACTCCCTGCAACCGCGATCAAACCGTTGCAGCGGATCCAGAACGCTGCAGCACGCCTCGTCTTCAACCAAAACAAATTCTCCCACGTGACCCCCCTCTTCCAAGACCTCCACTGGCTTCCTGTAGTGGCTCGCATCAAATTCAAGACGATGCTACTGGCCTACAAAGCCGTCAACGGAACTGCCCCTACCTACCTTCAAACATTAGTGAAACACCACGCCCCTGCTCGAGCACTCCGTTCGACTACCTCAGCTGGCCGACTGGCACCGCCATCATTAAAAGGAGGAAAAGGTCGGATGGCGAAATCCCAACTCTTCTCCGTTTTGGCACCGCAGTGGTGGAACGAGCTCCCGGCCAATGTCAGGACTGCAGAGTCACTCCCCATCTTCCGGAAGAGACTCAAGACCCACTTGTTCAGAGTTCATCTGAACCCTGCATAACCTTACCCTCATGCACTTGTTTGTTGTACGTCTTAGCACTTTAACTGCGCTTTGTAAGTTAGCACTTTGATCACACTTGGTAACTTGGCACTTG
>OMKI01028364.1:33554-45682 GCA_900302315.1 Phycis blennoides
TCTGCAGGAGCCCAAAGCCCTGCTTGCCGTGCTGATGCCATCTCTTCAGACGTGATGCCCTAAGAAGCGTGGGCATAATGAAGACGGGGAGGCCAAACAGGAAAGGGGTGCGGCACTTCGGCCTGATATCTCCACCGCAGATCGCCATGCAGAGAGGCAGAGTGCAGAGGAGAGACATTTGTTATGTTGGTTCGAGTGTTTGCTGATTTTAAAATGATTTAAAAGTACAGATGCTCCACTGTCAACATGACTCATAATAACTCTGGCAGCTCCCGTTTAGCTGAGACACACTGGTTTGTGGTCTATGGCAAACTGACCAATGATTTAGTTTTCCATTACTGCTACTCTTCTCCTCTATATCCTGCCATGCATACTGGAAGCATAAGATAGCATAACGAGACCTGCAGCAACCAGATGTTTGATAGAGTGTGGCCGTCCTTGCAATTTCTCTGATTCACATGTGATATCACTGCTGACGTGTGCACTGGCCGCGGTCAAAGATAGCAATACTATCAATCTAATTTAAGAACAGGTTCCTCCTTTGCTGTTAACCATTACTATGTAAGCATCATTTAGCAGGAGCTTTCAAGTGACTTACACTGAATCTAGACACTTGTCATTGAAGAGGTAGCGGCTGCAGACATTGAGGATGGAACCCAGCACCTAACCACCTGAGTCCCCTCACGACCCCGCCCCCCTTTTCAGCGAGTGACCCGTCTTCATGTCGTCTTTTCCCCAGATTACAGTTACTTCTTCAAGGGGGCCCACTACTTCAAGTTGGACGACAGCAGTCTGAAGATCGTCAAGCTGGGCGACATAGGGAAGGACTGGCTCGGCTGCTAGGCACTCCGCGTGCGCCTCGTCATCGGCCCGCCTCTCCTTCCTGCCTGTGATGACCTTTGTTGTCATGGTAACCGTGGAATGGCGCGACACACACAAACACACACACACACACACACATGCACGCACAAGAGGAGGTAACGGTAGTGCGCGGCTGATGTAGGGCTTCAGCCTGGTCATAGCTAGCCCAAAGGAGAGACGTGTTGCCATCCAGCTCGTATAACCCGGGCCCTTTAGCTTAGTAGAAAGAAGCTGTCGCCTTCTGTCATTGGCTTATCACGAGGCGACTGGATATGTTATATTACTGTGTGACGTTGCCAACTTGTTTGTCATGCCGGTGCATTTTGTAGCCCGTGTTTGTTGGTTTAATTTTTTGCATTTGTTTTAAGGAGGATAAGACATCCGGTATGTCTACAACACATTGATGCTGGCAGTGACATATTGTGTGTGTGTGACATATTGCCATTGTATTGCAAATTTGATTCTGAAAGAATGTTCCAAACCACGTATGCAGTTTTTGTGATCCTGTATGAAGATGAATTGCATTTTTTTTAGAATGTCTCAGTAAGTGTTTGTCTCATTGTTTGTGTAATGCATTTGAAAAAAAAAATGAATTTGCACAATGTGTTTTGACCGAAAATGGTGCTTTAGAAAAATTGCTTCTTACATAGTCCTCTATATAGTTTATACTCCAGACCATGTATCTTATAAACGTTACTTCTTATGTTCTGAAAGCCAACAAGTTGTATTCATAATCAATATCTAGTTGGGTTAGCACTTTGTATCGGACTTTAAGGGAAATTGAAACACATGGAGACCAAATTATTACAACTACTCTCTCGATAGGCATAGAGAAAGATTAAAAGGCACAGGTTGCCTTGACTAGACTGTATAGCTTTGTTACAAATGTTTTGTTGTATAATGTCTTTTCATGAGTACCACAACATTTTCGTTGAATAATCTTTAGTTCATGCATTTCCTATCTAGGGAAATACCCCAATAAGTATGGATTGTTTTGGTTCTGTTTTGCTTTTGCACTTTGTCATCTATCATCATTAAAGGTGAATGGTCAACATAATTTACGTTGCATCGGCAATATGTACTTTTTTGGCCAAAAGTAGGCCTGCATGTGAAAATTGACAACAGTGGTTACTTTTGGGAATATACAAGCAGTAAAAGAAGTGCCGAGGAAGTAGTCCGGCACACTTAGCTATGTCTGATGCAAGTGCGCCATCTTGTGGACATTTTTCAACTCTGATGTTATTGCTTGCATCAATAGCGGAGAGATACGTCCTTGAAGCAGATAAGATTGATGATAATAATTAATGAATCGCTCTTGCTAGCCTTTCATTTGTATTGCTATATTCCAATATGCATAAGAGGGGAAAAAAGACATAGGATGCCACATCCTATAAATATTCGAATTATTCTATTTATTCTTCTTTTATTTTATTTATGCATAGGCCTATGTAGGCCTATATATGACATGATTGTTTTTTTATGTCCATGTGTTTGCATGTAGTCGTCGTTTTTGATGACCAATCGTGTAAATCCCCTCTCAGTATGAAACAGAAGAGATGGAAGCCTCGACCCAGCGCACAGATTGTGGGCGTGGCCTCACTGCACCGTGACGCGTCCCGTCCCGTCCTGGGCCAGGACCAAGACCAGGAACCAGGGCCAGGGCCGCGCACATCCAAAAGATGAGGAAGCAGGGCTCGTATCGAGGAAGTAACATGCTACGATATCCTCAAATGCACCAGATTTGCTGTTGATTCAACGCGTTCTAATCCGTCGGTCACCAGAATGCCTCCGCAGAGGATATCCCCGCTGACGAGGCAGCAGTCGCTGCTTCTGCCTGCTGTCATAAACCCGTTTGTGCAAGATACGAAATTGAGCAAGGCCGATATAATAAAAGTGAGTATATTGAACCAAATTAGTCGTGCCAATATGTTTACAATAGCACAGTCGTTGTGTTTCTATGATAATTACGCACAAAGGCTCACTATAGCTCCACCAGCGAGTGGCTCTTTTGGAGACGAGATAACACAGGTAGGCTTCACTGTACTCAGGGCCGTGTACTGTTATGGTACTTAAGTGGTAGGAATTATGTGTTTAACGCGTTATAATGCGTGCAACTCAAACAATAGGAGCCATTGTGTGGTTTCCCTAAAGCTTCTCGGCGATGTGGATTATCAGACGCTTGTGCTGTTCCAACCAGTTCTCCAGTGTGTTTGTGTGTGTTTTCTCGTTTCAGTGTGTTCTTCTTGGTATCTTCCTGGTCCCTATCCGTGGAATCCTCTTGTCGTTAGTGCTGATGGTGACCTGGCCCGTGGCCGTTATCACCACCTTCAAGCATCCCCTGAAGGGCGCAGTGGAGCCCATGACGGGCTGGAGAAGGTAAGGAAGGGGATGTAAACACACCTGGCACCGGAGCGCATTGTCTCCGACGGTCTCGGAGACAATGCTCGGAGACAATGAAATCAAATGCAATATTTGCACAGATTAACATAATACCATTAACATGACTGGCGGTCACCACTTTTGAGGCAAAACAAAGCAAATTTAAATATAAGCCCTTACAACCTATACAAGCATTTCAGCATACTGTAAGGTTCATATAGCAATAGGACACATTTACATTTACACATCTAAATGTAAATGGGCACGTAACTTTGTCGAGGTCCTAATAATTTAGCATAAGACACCCCTATGATAATAATACGTATGTTGAACATTAGCCCAGTATTACGCTCCCTTCATAGCACAACGATTGGGATCATGAAGGTCATGTTGCGTCACTTTGGTCCATTGTTTGCTTTGCTGTTTGGTGAGCCCTAAGGGCTTGCTGAACTCGTTTGGTGTTTGGTGAGACCTAAGGGCTTGCTGAACTCATTTCTGATGTAGTCTTGCACTTTAAGAATGAGGTCTGTCTTCACCACATGTAAAACGCTCACAGTGAAAAATGAGCAGGATTACGACCTATTTTTGCTCCATTAAGGAGTCCACTTAGGGCAGCACATCAAGTGACTCTCATCCGAGTGAACGTCAACGTACGAATCACCATTATTTCCTCACATTGGAAAGCACAAAGTGCCCTCGATTATTCTTCTTATTATGCCATCATAGTTCTGTTAGCTATACCTCACTTCTGCTTTACTGCCTATTGCATTACTCTTTTACTATTTAGCAGACACATGAAGCTTATCCAATATGTATATTTATGTAAAGGGTAAAAGGGGCATTTAGCAGACGCTTTTGTCCAAAGCGACTTACAATCAGTACATTTGTGGGGTTCAGCATGTGGACAGTTTGAGGAGGGGGATCAAGGGGTTAGAACCGCCGATCCTACGGTTAGTGGATGACCCGCTCTGTCCACCTGCTCTACCCACTGAGCTACTGCCACCCTTATGTGTATATATATATATATATATATATATATAGCATGTGGACAGTTGGAGGAGGGGGATCAAGGGGCTCGAACTGCCGACCCTACGGTTAGTGGACGACCTGCTCTGAGCTGACTGCCGCCCTTATGTATATATATATGTACATATATTCAGTATCCGTACAGACGTGCTTCCAACGTCTCCTGTGTCCCCAGGTTCATGTGCCGCATGGTGATGGCTCCCCTGGGCCGGGCCTACTACTTCTGCATGGGCTTCAGGGTGGTGGTGAAGGGGAAGCAGGTGAGCAGCCGGGAGGCCCCCATCCTGGCCGTGGCCCCCCACTCCACCTTCTTTGACGGGATCGTCTGCATTGTGGCCGGCTTGCCCTCCACCGTGTCCCGGGTGGAGAACCTGGCCACGCCCATCTTCGGCAGTGAGACTTTCTTGGTGCCTCTGCTGTGTGTGTGTGTGTGTGTGTGTGTGTGCTTGCTACTGACACTTGGTATTATGCATGAATATGTCATCGTTATAACAGCTTTATCTTTCTTAGTGATGTCCACTAAGAATGTCACAAGAAGCAAGGAGTATGCATTAGAGCCGTTTGTCATGATTGGAATGACATAAGCAGAGTGAGTCACTGTGTGTGTGTGTGTGTGTGTGTGCGTGCGTGCGTGTGTGTGTGTGTGTGTGTGTGTGTGTGTGTGTGTGTGTGTGTGTGTGTGTGTGTGTGTGTGTGTGTGTGTGTGTGTGTGTGTGTGTGTGTGTGTGTGTGTGTGTGTGTGTGTGTCTGACACAGGGTGTGTGCGTTGTCTCCAGCCGGTCCTGGTGTCCAGAGAGCACCCGGACTCCAGGAAGAACACCATCCGAGAGATCGAGAAGAGGGCCAGGTCAGGAGGTCTCTGGCCCCAGGTCCGACTACACACACACACACACACACACACACACACACACACAGTCACACACATAATCATTAATCGACTGGCAGTGGTGGAACGAGCTTCTTACTGTATTAGCTGCAATGAAATGTTGTACCTTCTCATGACAAATGTACTCTTTGTAAGTCGCTTTGGATAAAAGCGTCTGCTAAATGCCCTAAATGTAAATGTAAATGTAAATTAACTATTGGAATGTGTGATCAGACATACCGATCATCTTACCCAGAGAGTGAGCTCATATGCTGGAATGCTTCAGGTTCAAATGCCCAGTGGAGGGAATAGAACGACACCAACGTACCATTATACTCACATTATTGAGAGTTAGTGAGGAGAATTGTAGAATATTATACCACAACAAAGGTTCCGTAAAGCGTAGTTTGTTTGCTTATGAACCAGTTGGTTTGCAGAAGATGGTTGAGGGGGAAGTTTAAGAAAGTTCTGTGAAACACAGGATATGACCGTTCGTCTCTTGCTGCTGATCACAAGTAGCATCTTCCTCATTTGAACACTCCTTAGCACGAAGGGAGCGTGTCTGGGCATGAAGTCACTCACCGCTCTGCAGATACGTGGCACTGGCCACTGAATTCTCTGATTCATTTTCAGTGTATGAACTGTGAGAGGAGAATTTGATCTGTATTGTTTAAAATGTGTACTAATTAAAAGGACGGTGTTACAATGCATTCATAAATACAGCAATGACACATGTCTAACAGAGACGAGCCCATCGGTTTATCTGTCATATTTTTAAGTAGGCTTTTGTCCAAGTGCAGGATTCGTGTGGAATAGTATTGCTGATGATCTAACCTGCCCTTGCTTTGTTATTAGCTACATCAATAATGGTTGATTATTCTTTATTTCCTAAAGGTCCTGATATTTCCAGAAGGAACCTGTACAAACCGCTCTTGTCTGATCACTTTCAAACAGGGTATGTTTTATTTTTACTTACGGGAATGAATATATTTATATTGCGATTAAACCCTTATTTGAACTTAGATTTTCTCCTGTTTTGCGTCACACGGCAGAAACGTTTTAAGACTTGCATGTGATCTAGACTCCAGGGTGGGTGAATGAACGCCATCTGTTTCACTCTGTGGCTCCAGAGCAGAGTTCACAATCGACAGTGCAGTCCAACACCAAAACCTACGTCCGGGAACAGCAAACGACGTGCACATTAGACCTGTAGTCTCCCTATCTCCCGTGTCCATGAAACCACTTCTCCATTTCCCCGAGCACCCACAGGCACTGTCGCCTCACGGTGCGATGTCAGCCTCATGCAAATCCACAACACACGGAGGCAAAAGGCCACTAATGTGGTTTGCAGATACAATGGGTCTTCTATGCACTACCGTGTTGCTATGAGCCGCACACATGATTTATTCTGAGACCCAGTGAGCAACACATCATTAAAGCAAACACGGGTGGGATTGTCTGTGGCTTGTGCTGAAATGTATAGACATGTAAGGGAGGGATACGGGGGAAGAGCTGTAGTGTGGTGATGACCATCCTCCTGGGCTTGTTTTCACGTCTTTCTCCTCCTCCTTCACCTGACAGGTGCATTCATCCCGGGGGTCCCTGTGCAGCCTGTGATCATGAGATACCCCAATAAGCTGGTGGGTCTTGTTTAGGTTCAGCCTTCATATTGAGTCGTCGAATGCACCCGCACGTGCGTTCGATCCCACAGCTACAGCACATCCCCTGTTCAACCTGTCACTTCACCTGAGACGCGCTTCTTTGTGAGGCCATTGTTATAAGCTGTTGAATTTAGTCTGAGTCTGCGCATGACTTGACTTAAGTACAATGTGGTAAGCTGCATTGAAAAGCTGCATGCCGCTGACGATAACGTATTACCATAGGCTGACTTTTGTCATGTCGTGGTATTTGTCTGTTCTCTACTGATCCCCCCCCCGGGGGTTGAAAAAAACGAAATAAAGAGTGAGGCTTGACTTCCCTCTGTTAGGACACCGTGACCTGGACATGGCAAGGCTTTACTTCGTGAGTATCCCCGCATGGAGCTGGTGTCAGTCCTCCTGGCCTACTTCCCCCCCCCCCTGGCCTTCTCACCTGCTTAGATTGTATTGACTTCGTTTTACTTTCATGCAACTTGACTGTAACGTGGAAACGGATGCATTTACTTTGCTGTGCAAGTTCTCCTTTCGTGTCGTTGTTGAGAGATACAGAAGTGGGAAGTCTTGATTCCACGTTTTTTTGGTGTAAATATGAACAAGCAACAATATGCTTTAGTTGTTTTAGTATGTAGTTAAGAAATGAACTCGTGAAAAAGGTGTGTATATATGTGTATTCTTTCAGGAAAACCTTGCTTCTGCTCACATTGTGTCAGCTGTACACCACTGTGGAGATAGAGGTACTTGCATTTAGATATTTTCTGCCTCTCTTTCGTACTTATTAACCAGCCTGGCTGTGGCTGTACTAACCTTTGTTCCATGTGTGGTCCAGTTCCTTCCTCCCCAGATCCCCACAGAGGAAGAGAAAAAGAGTCCACCTCTTTTCGCCAGCACAGTACGCAGAGTGATGGCCCAGTGAGTGCTTTGTTCACCTTGTTCATATGCTGTGAAATAAATGTAGAAACATAAATTAGGCATATGATTGGAGTATGCTGCATCTCTCTGATGGAGGACATGGACATGGTTTTTAAATGTAATCAGAACAGCTAAAAATATCTGGTTAGTTAGTTAATCAAAACCTCGATGTAGGGATATACATTCATGCAGTCCTTATCCATTTAGAACAAACAGTGAATGTCGTTGATCCATCCTTTTAATCTAAATGCTTGTGCCTCCAGTGTTGTTTCGCCTATCGAGCGGCTTGTATTGGCAGGAAAGCATTCTGACTTTACAAATGGAGCTTGATTTGAGACTGTAGTGTACTCAAACTGAGCCCCCAGTGTGTTACTGAACCCCCAGTGTGTTACTGAACCCCCAGTGTGTTACTGAGCCCCCAGTGTGTTACTGAACCCCCAGTGTGTTACTGAACCCCCAGTGTGTTACTGAGCCCCCAGTGTGTTACTGAACCCCCAGTGTGTTACTGAGCCCCCAGTGTGTTACTGAACCCCCAGTGTGTTACTGAACCCCCAGTGTGTTACTGAACCCCCAGTGTGTTACTGAACCCCCAGTGTGTTACTGAGCCCCCAGTGTGTTACTGAACCCCCAGTGTGTTACTGAACCCCCAGTGTGTTACTGAGCCCCCAGTGTGTTACTGAACCCCCAGTGTGTTACTGAGCCCCTAGTGTGTTACTGAGCCCCTAGTGTGTTACTGAGCCCCCAGTGTGTTACTGAACCCCTAGTGTGTTACTGAACCCCCACTGTGTGGTCCCAGGGCCCTGGGCGTCCCAGTGACCGACCACACGTATGAAGACTGCCGGCTGATGATCGCCGCCGGGGAGCTGACTCTCCCCATGGAGGCCGGCCTGGTGGAGTTCACCAAAATCAGCCGCAAACTCAAGTAAAAAAACTCAAGTGAAATATTACCAATGATGTGAAATTAATCGGTGTGCGACACCGAATGTAAAACGTCACGTCTTACCACTATATGGTGCACGACCGACCACAGCGGCAGTAGAAGGGAGTGTACGTGCACGTCTGTGAGCCCCGTGCTCTCCTCATCTCTGCAGTCTGAAGTGGGAGAACGTGCAGAAGGAGCTGGAGGGCTTTGCGGTCAGGGCCGGCTCCTGCAAGGGGGGCCGCATCACCATCCAGCAGTTTGCTGGCTTCCTCAAGCTGCCCATCAACCCCGCTCTGGAGGAGCTGTTTGCTCTGTTCGACCGGGTGGGTAGAGGGATGGGAGACAGTGTGCGTGTGTGTGTGTGTGTGTGTGTGTGTGTGTGTGTGTGTGTGTGTGTGTGTGTGTGTGTGTGTGTGTGTGTGTGTGCGTGTGTGTGTGTGTGTGTGTGTGTGCGTGTGTGTGTGTGCGTGTGTGTCTGTGTGTGTGTGTGTGTGTGTGTGTACATCTTTTTGCATTTGTATGTAAGAAGATGGAAGGTACAGACTTCCCACTTTGCCACCAACACATCCAGCTATGTATCATGAAGCGACGATGGCAGAGGCTGATATAAACGCAGTTTGGCTTCTCCGCAAACCGATACTCGTATGCAAAAATAATAATAATAAGTAATGTTTTTTTGGTCTTTTTTTTTTTTTTTTACATATTACATAGGATTGCTGTTAAAAATACAAAAAAACACTGGTGTGGATGATGTCACTGATCGAGTACTCCTCCCCAAAGTTCTTTGACATCTAGATGGTTACAATAACACCACCCATCACCCCAACATGCTCCGCCTCCTCTCCGGCTCCCTCACTCCCTCGGCCCCGGGTCCCCTCGGGTCACTGCTCTGACCTTTGACCTTTGACTCTGTGCAGGACAGAGACGGCACCATAGACTTCAGAGAGTACGTCATCGGAGTAACCATGCTGTGCCGGCCGGCCAACACGGAGGATGTTCTTCGCATGGCCTTTGAAGTGAGCTCAAAATACTTTTCACTGACTTGGATTCAGAGTGTGTCCAAATGTCCGCGTCGCTGTGCAGGTGTTTGCATCTGAACGAAATGTGACATTCATTCCACTGCGGACGGCAGTAGCTCAGTGGGTAGAGCGGGTGGACAGAGCGGGTCGTCCACTGACCGTAGGGTTGGCGGTTCGATCCCTTTGATCTCCCTCCTCCAACTGTCCACATGTCAAACCCCACAAATGTACTGATTGTAAGTCGCTTTGGACAACAGTGTCTGCTAAATTGATATCTAGATAGATAGATATACTTTATTGATCCCAAGCTGGGAAATTGCAGTGTAGCAGCAGCATTACACACAGTAACAACACAAAGAATTAAAGAATAAATTGCAATATAGAAAATGTAGTGCAAAGTAAAAATATAAAAAAAAATATATAAGGTGCAGTGAACAAATTATGTACAAACATATAAGGTGCTTGGAGACTGTGTTATGACCAGAGAATGCCCCCTTTTATCTTATTATCTCACAATCAAGTGATGAAATATGATATTTTCACATTTTGAGAAAGTAAAAGAAAACTGTGATATTGACTTAATTTCAAATGAGGTGCATCCATTTGATCCATTCTGCGGTCTGCATGGTTCTAATCGGGACCTCAGACCACAGTCGAGGTTTCTTTTATCTTGAAGCATTGACCGCCCTCCGTGGCAGAGGTCAGGCCGTCTGAGAGTAACAACTGTGACGGGCACGAGCACATGAACAGAGCCGCAGCGTATGCTAACCCAGTACAGAGGAACAGAGCAGAACAACTGTGACGGTGAGCGCTGGAACAGAGCCGCAGCGTATGCTAACCCAGTACAGAGGAACAGAGCAGAACAACTGTGACGCTGAGCGCTGGAACAGAGCCGCAGCGTATGCTAACCCAGTACAGAGGAACAGAGCAGAACAACTGTGACGCTGAGCGCTGGAACAGAGCCGCAGCGTATGCTAACCCAGTACAGAGGAACAGAGCAGAACAACTGTGACGCTGAGCGCTGGAACAGAGCCGCAGCGTATGCTAACCCAGTACAGAGGAACAGAGGACGCCTTCAGACGGGACGATAATGTCACATCAACAATGCGTTGCTGTCTTTGTTGCCGTACTCCCGACGGGGGCCTCGTCACTCTGAGCACTGAGAGTCAGACTCGGAGTCAGTCGAGGCCAGCGTGTGGTGTTCTGTTTGGGTTTTTGGTGTTGTTTTTGTTTTCTTTTTCATATCTGATTGCTTTGCTGTTTGATGTCATTAGTCTCCACGCTATTAAAAAGATAGGCCATGTTTATGTGTTTCTCTCCCTCTCTCTCTCTCTCTCTCCCTCTCTCTCTTTCTCTCTCTCTGTCTCTCTCTGTCTCTCTCTCGCGCGCGGCATGACACACGACCCCCCCCCCCCCCCCCCCCCCCCCCCCCCCCCCCCCCCCCCCCCCCCCCCCCCCCCCCCCCCCCCCCCCCCCCCCCCCCCCCCCCCCCCCCCCCCCCCCCCCCCCCCCCCCCCCCCCCCCCCGTACCGTCTCTGAACCGTCCCGTTCCTCCCTGTCTCCTCCGGTCCCACAGCTGTTCGACACGGACGAGGACCAGCGGATCACCCGGCAGGAGTTCACCGCCCTGCTGCGCTCTGCGCTGGGCGTGTCCGATCTCAACACGACCAAGCTCTTCAAGGACATCGACGCCGACGGCTCGGGCTTCATCACCTTCGGTCAGCGCCGGCCTTGTGCTCGTCCCGCCTGAAGGGCTGGAGTGTGCTCCTGCCGCTCTTGTGTTTGAATTGTTTCATGTCGATCTACAGCCCCGGTAGCCGTATAGGACTTAAAACCTTGCTTCTACTGTTAGACGGTATGGATGCGTTTAGGCGTACGGAGAGCTGGGCTGAGACTCTATTTCTGTAGGGAAATATGAGACTCTATCCGGGCTCTTAAAAATGTGCCGTACAATGTGGTTGTAATTCAAGTGATAACGGTTTATCTAACGGGCCCTTAATACAGTGAATAATGAACTTAACTTTACTAACGCACTGTCACACTTTCTCTCATCGCTCAGTAAGGCTGTACGGTTTAATCAGACTCGGAGTAAAATAAAGTGCTGCTTGTTTATCTATGAAACTCCTCTTATCTCATTGCTGCTGAGAGAGTTGGCGTCACGACGACATGTCTTGTGTTCCCCCGGCAGCCGAGTTCCAGGCGTTCGCCCTGCGGCACCCGGAGTACGCCAAGCTGTTCACCACCTACCTGGAGCTCCAGCGCTACCAGGCCCTGCAGGGGTCCGGGGAGGAGGGCCCGGAGGACCCCCTCCAGCCCGGCCCGGCCCACCAGGGTCAAGACAGCTCCACCTCGGACAAGAAGGACGACTGAGCTCTGCTCGTCAGGACCAGACACTGGAACTCTGGAGGCCCCCCCCCCCCCCCCCCCCCCCCCCCCCCCCCCCCCCCCCCCCCCCCCCGCCCCACCCCCCCCACACACCACCCCCCCCC